>JAVQIZ010182779.1:0-20175 GCA_036023535.2 Galaxias brevipinnis
ATACATTCATACATACATCTATCCATCTATATCTATATCTATATCTAATGTAGGTGTATTGATTCATATTTGCACGTTGAGTATTTAGGTCGGAGGATGCAGCCAACGGTTGTTGTTGATGTGATTCTGTGGGTTTTTAGCTGAAATGATGAAAAATGTGATATGGCCTTAGAGAATTGGAGAAAAGCGTTCGAAGTGCAGAGCTTGTGTACTTCAATTTCATGTAGGTTAAGTTGACATTCTTGAAGACTAGGGTCATGTTGTTGTTCTTTTTGAGGTCTGCTGATTCTCACTAGCTAGTTATGAACAAATCTGTTCTGTGGAGCAGAAAATCTCATCACTGCTAATATTTACATCACTCTGGCAATAAATTGGTCTGGATGCAAGTATTTATTTAAATGTTACTTCACAAAAAGTTCATTCCTCGTCTGTGAGATCGGAAGGAGACACAATGCATTACTTTGTCAGAATCTCAGAACGTGGTGTCAAATGTAAGTTAACCAAATACATTCAGTGTTAGCGGCCTATGTTCCCGTAATAGTTTCTAAAACGTCAAATTAACTGAGCTGTCTGTTAAAAGCCAAACATATGGATTTCAAATCAATGGAAAATGGGACAAATAATTTAATACAGTCCATTTTCGCCCTATTCTGTATTCTAAAATGTGAGCACAACTGCTTTTACATTTTTTTTTTGTAAAAAGTGTGTTCAATTGTGCCAGCTTTTTAGATCCTCTACCTTGGACATCCCAGGATTTCGACACTCAGCAGAGTCTGGCTTTGTGTTTCAACGGGGAGCAGACAGGAAAACATGTTTCATGTGCTTTGGATCTGTCTGGATAGAACTGTGCCCCTGTGTGTTAGCATTTCCTCCACAATGAGGTGACCAGCCTTAGTAAGTGATTCACCACTCAGTGAGCCATGCGACAAACTGACTTTGTGGACACCTGTAATTTTTTTTGCAGTGTCAGCTGTATGGCTGCGGTAATGGATTTGCAGGAAATCGTGTATGAGGTTATTGTGATATTACGCTTCTTTGTACAATCTTACTATGAGCATGTGTATATATATATATATATATATATATATATTATATTTATCAGGTTTTGGGGTAGATGGGCTGTCTCACTCATTGACAGGTTTTGTACGCAAAAAAATTCTGATCTAAGCCTGTGAAACTAGTCCTTGTCCTATTTACAGATGTAAATTGACCAACTGTGAGCAGCTGCGAGCTTTCGTGTCTGTGTGAGTGTGGTCTTATAGTGCGTATATCTTTTAACTGTCTTAGTTATGACAGTTTGTCTCTTGGCTGAACCCTCTCATTTTGAATCTGCCTCATTGTTAAACCTGGGTAAAAGCTGTGTGTTATGATAACTGTATTTCATTGTATAGACTGATTTGGCTCATTCCGCATGCTCTCCGGTCAACCACATTGCGTGGCTACTATCCATGCAATAGGATAGCTGTCCCTTTTTTGTCCTGATCCAAGGGTGATTTTCACTTCTCGGTAGCAGTGGTTTGGAGCACTTTCATTTTAAGGTTGTGCTAAGGATAGAGTAACAGGATCCTTCATCAGATCCTGATAACTTTGGGGGTTACAGCTCCTCTCCTGCAGGGAATTGCATGCCTCAGGATGTGACCCTTTGAAAGGGTCACCGTTTGGCATGAGAGAAGGATCCTTTAGCCAGGCTCCACTGGGTCTATGAGAGAGGAGGTTGGGACACAGCAGTGAGGGACCCACCCAGAGGGCCACCAGTCTGCCGAGATCTGGCCTGCTGATGGCCCTTTGATGGCCGTGTGCCACAGCCTTTTAGCCATGGCTGTGCCTCTGTCTCTGCTTGTGGCCTGTTTGGTCGGGGTCTCTTAGCGGAATGAATGGAGGGCCATAAACAGCCATAGAGTCCACTTGTTTTACGTTTCCTGTTTGGTGTTGCCCAAGTCCTCTCGTACAGCCAGTGAGGGAGCGACAACGGGACAAAAGTTCACGACTCCTTGAGAATGACTCCTGCATCCAGCCACAAAGTAAGCTGGCCAGTGGTTCCACCAGCCAACAAGCTAGAGAACATTCCTTCTCTCCCAGGCATTTTTGGGGGATGGTGTTATGCTATTTAGAATAGGTTGGTATGGGCTGTCATGCAGTTGAAATATTAGAAAATTAAACATTGTTTCTGTAGTACTGTTTCTGTCTGCACAATTTTAAAGGATAGGGTAATAACTGCAATAGTTCAATGGAAGATTTTTATGGAGGGGTCAACATGGGTTTAATAAGCCACGAAAGGCAAAATGAAAAGCTGGTGGAGATGCTTTTAGACGAAGGTTGGAAACCATTGCAACATTAAAGTGTGTTTGAAGTAAGACTGTAGAGTTTACAGCACACCTTGGCTTTTGAAATAACGGTTCTCTTTCGCTGTCAGAGGGGAGGCTAAAGCTTGCTAGAAGGAAGGAAATTTGAAGTCCTTTTGGCATGGCCAATGGAAAAAAACATAAAACTTTTGCCTCTAAAGGCAGTTTTATGAACATTTTTACCCTTGTCCTTAGGATAGTCCTCCAGTTTTTCTAACATATTCGCTGCAGCTGGACATACTGTATGGGGAAACAGTCTTGCACACACGCTTTCCTACTGGGTTGGTTAGTGCAGTAACTTTCAGTCTCTGGTTGAGGGCCACACAGCTGCCTCTGTAATTAGCCATACAAAGGCCTTTTCAGCAGTGAACACTCCATGGGTTGAGCTGGACAACATGCAACACCACAGGACTGTGAGAATCAGAATCACTTGGGTTGTATTTGATTGTTTGATTAACTAATGTTAATGAGAAATTGCTTTGGTGTTTATTTGTGTAATTAAGAATGTTTTATGACAGGTTCATCAGGACTTTTTTTAGATACTGTCTGATTAAACGCCAATCTATGCTGTTTATTTATGAATTATGAATTATAATTAGGAATGTTATAAATTGGTTGGGAAACATAATACAGTATCCCCACTCAGCTTTTTAGCGCAACCACCTGAACTGCTTAATCAGCTTTTCAGTTCATGAGTAGAAAAGATGTCATGTGGCAATATGTCGATTTGTTGCCATGGTCGCATACACAGAGACAAAGTTGGGAATCTGGTAGGAAGTTCAGGAGAGCTACGAGGTACAAGAGACTGCATAGAGAAACCAAGGGAGTGCAGATGGAAACTGGAGAGAGTGTAGCTTCCATTAGCCAAGACTAACTGAAACACACAAGAAATAAATCACCTCCAGCTCCCTCCATAGGCTTGGACAGCACAGCATAGCCCACATCTGTATGTCTCTACGGTATGAAGCACATGTAGCCATATTTCACCCAGAGAACGCCTAAGCACAGGACCCTATGTGTGATATACACAGGGACAGACATTTCTTGGAAAGCACATTGAGCGCCTTCTCGGAAATAGACAAGTTCACTCAAGTCAAAAAAGTTCGAGCTAAGACTTCTTGGTATTGCTTCTTAACAGTTTTTGCAATGTATTATATTTTTTTTGTTCCTGCTATTTATTTGCAGGCTTGCAGTTTGTCTGTATTTTACGTTTATAGCTTTTTGTGAAACGAAGATTTAATGATACTAATTAATTCATAATAAATGTTTGTTCAAGTAATATATCCCTCTGTCGCTTAGTGCAATACTTGGAGAGAAATAATCTTAAGTAAGTAAAGTTAAAAAGTAATTCCTCCCGTCTGCACTGTACAATTTGGACAACCACGTTCCCTTCAAATGCAAAGTGGCTTGGTAAAACCCAGGGTTCCGCCACAGGACTCATAGAATGACAGACTGGAGAAGAGAGTGGTCCTCTCCAAAGAGACGCGGAGAGGAGGCTGTGATTGCCTCAGCGGCTGTCCTGGCATCGGGGCTCGGTTTGTGGTTGTGGGCCTTTATATGTCATGCTTGGGCCCCGCTGTTAGCTTGATTCCAACCAGCAATGGAATCCCATTACTACCACCAGTGTGACTTCCCGTTGTGTGGATTGCATCTGTAAGTCGTTGGAATCACCTTAATTAACAGACTTCAAACAATGGGGCCAGGTATTATCTAGTTCTCCGAATATAATTATTACTGGGTGAATTAATTTTTTTATCTGATAAAAGTGCTAACCCACAACTGTTACACAGTGACAGTGGCAGCTAATGACCTTGTGTGGAGTCAGGCTTTTCTATGATATCTGCTGCTATGTGGCACTTTTGATGGCCTTGATGGCAGCATGTTGAAAATGTTTTGTTCTAAGGTGTTTTTGCAGCAATGCTTGCTTTTCCGGTCTGTCAGATGGTGACTGATCTGTCAAGTTGATAACAAGGTGGCAGAGGAAGTGCAAAGGGGTCTCTTTATAGAAAAGGAAAAGAGACTTAGTGCACAGAGAGGTTTTGTGAATTTATTTAGTTGTGTTAGTCAGGAAGAGTCGGTGAGGACTCAAGCAAGGTTTACATTATGTTAATTGAATGTACAACATTGGGTTAATAGTAATATTTTTGTTAATGTATTATCTTATGTTAAATATAGAAAATAGCTGATGGACATGACTTTGTCACCATGGCTCTTGTTTCAGTCTGACGTGTTGCTAAGTTCCTCTTTGGAGCCTCCCACTCTTTTTCCACATTCCTGGTCGCTTTTGCCTCTCGTTCCCTGCGCTCTCCTGCTCTGCAATCAACTGCGGTTGGTGGAGCAGCACAATGTGTTCACTGGCATATTTAGTTGTCAGTGTGGCTTTGGCCAAATGGCTTCTTTCTCTGCTTGTTTTTATTCCTGTCTGTGTCTTTTAAATGGTCAGAGACTGTCGGCATTTTGTAAGAGGATTAAGTGCGTCAATTTGAACAATGTCCGTGGTATCAAGTGTACTGTGTCACATGCTGTTAGGCTGCCAGAACTGACGATTATGAAACAGGGCCTCCTTCCAGTTTGCCTCCAACCTGTACCACAGGATCAAACTCAGAGAATCTCTGGATCAGTATCCATCTGGCTTATACTCATAGTTCCACCTGTTGATAACCCTGTGTTCCAACCTGATAGTACCTCCCTGGGACTCCACAGCAGTGTGTGTGTGTGTGTTTGTGCGTGTGTGTGTGTCTGTATAGATTGTGTGTGTGTGGATTGTATCTCCAACACTGAAGGTCTGTAACTCTTGGCCTGCTGCGGGGGCCTGGCCCAGTGTCTCACATCACACGGCTCTCTTCCTGAGAGGACTCAGATCCTGTGACTCAGCCTTCCTCTTCTCCTCCTGTCCGTCCCCCGGACTCGCACGCACGCACACACACACATGCACATACACACATACATATAGCCCTCTTCAGTGATAAAGTTAAACGTTCATTAATTCAAGTTGCCAGCCACACAATGATGCTACTCATGCATGTGTAGAGTTTACTTGTACTGATAAAATGTCAGACTCTCTTTTGAATTAAATACATTTGACACTGCATTGTTTGTATCTGTAGTAATACATAGCTCATCTTGTCCTGATTTAGATACATAGTCTCCAATAGGCCTTAACGTACTATCGTTTCCCCAATGCTACCAGTGTATGGATAGAAGCGAGCATAATTTCTATAGTGAATTAAAAAAAGCATTTGGCTCCTCCGTTTACAGGCTTGAGCCAAGGCAAACACCCTACAGCTGGAGGGAGAGCGGAAGAGGGAGAGAGAGAAGCTAAAGGAGAGATAGAGATAGAGAGAGAGAGAATCTCACATGGTTCCCATTTAATTAGTAGGGATGAGGTCAACCGTTTATGAGGATGATTTCTACTCCTCTCTGATACAATAGCCGATCATTTCGATGGACCTTTTCTGTCTGTCCCAGATATATTTAATCTGCAATTTTCTTTTTCTCTGTCAGCTGCTTTTCACTCTTAACTCCGTGCAGCGCGCCATATCAATGTATTTTCCACAGCGGAGGCAAGAAAAAGTAAAAAGCGAAAACACTATGTTTAAAGGCAATGGTGGAGAGGAAACATGTGGTAGGAGACTGTTACGGTTGGAGAAAGAGTGGGTCTTAATAAAGACTTCCACTAACCGTGAGGGCTGTTTTTTTCCTTCCACTTGATTAATTTTAACTAGTGTGGCTGGATACTCAGTCTTGTGTTCTCTTTATTTGTATTTATGTGGGTTAGGGTTAGGTGTTTTTTTTTAATGTAAGTTTGAATTGCAGTCTCTGAACTGGAGGGAAAGCACTAATTGACTGTCACACTTCCCATTCATCTTGACCCCGACAGGAGTTGGAGCATATAAACAGCACCACTTGCACATTCTTCTCCTCTGTATGGACAAGGGTCATCATAATGACACTGTAACTTATTGTTTCACTAGCTACCCTGGCGGCTACACACCGTCCGCTCTCCTGGGTCCCAGCTAGTCGTTTTCCACTGTGTTCCAGTAGGAGTGTGAACACCATAGCCTAGCCTTGGCCTCAGTCCACGGAGCACGATGAGAAAGGCAGAGGCTTGACAAAGGGCCAGGCGTTCATATGTTACTAATTCCTTTCTGGGGTGGTGTTGTTTCACCGTGCGAGACCCTGCGAAACTAAGACAGCCAGTGCTGACATGGTGGAATCATGGCGCTAACCGCGGAGCTTATAAGTCTAGGCTCCTCTCCAAACCGAACGGCTATGCTGTCATGACCGGGGGAGCATACACCTGTCAGCATGGACCTGCTTCACCACTCAGGAGAAACTAGTTCAACTATCATTTACATGTGCAAGACTGAGGCTCCTCACTCCTCTCCATCTCTATACGACAGCTTTCGCCCCATAGCTTTATTTTTAGTCTTGTAGGCACAGACCACGCAACTATTATCTATTTGTTGCTGTTGTTATTTTGAAGAACTGCTCTCTTAGTGTTTTGGGTGGAAGGACAAAGTGGGGCAGTACAGCCTCAGCAGAAGAGATATTGATGTTGAGGAGATCTCTACTTGATCAGTAGTCTGTTTGACCTCTAGGAGAGCAGGGGAGGCTGACCAAGATGGCTGTACTTTACAGAGGACATGTTTTGCCCCCTTTCTGATAGTGTTAATAACTTGTGTGTTTATGTGAGCGCGCGATGCACACATGGTTTGTGTGTGCATTCGTGTTTGATTTACTAAGTTTCTAAATTATTAAGAAATTATCTAAGTATATAAAAAGTCCATTGTTGACTGGAAAACGGCATACGTTAACAATTATATTCATAATAATAAGTGTGTGTTTCTAGAGAGAGCTCAAATGTGGTGCAAAGTAACCTTTACCAAATAATCTCTCAATTAAAATCAGAACAAATCCTTCCATGAGAACCTCCCCATTTCCTCTCAGTGTGTTTGATGTGAGTTGAAAAACATATAAAACCATTTTAATTACGGTTAGCGTGCGAGAATATCGCTTTTCCAATGCATTCTTCTGACTGTAAATTCAGCACATTATTTCTGTATATAATTCTGGTATGTAACAAAGCTTCAGTCTAACAGTTTAACTGTTTCCTATTAATTTCATAGTCACCGTTTCTCACAACATGACATTCTGTGTCTTCAAATGTCAGTGAAACTTTAATTGGAATTGAATGTGTGTACATTTCATTTTTTTAAATCTTTTTGGGGGAGAATCTATGCACAGACTAAACTCTAGTGTTACAATACGACAAGTCTGAAATGAAGCAAGCATCTGCTGTTCCTTTCTAAGGGCACATAGCCTTAGAGAGAACAGGAATAATAAACAAGATACCAAGATGGATGATCCTGTGATTCTCTCCGGGGGCTAAAAGAGCAGTATGTTCGCTTGGAAACAATGGCAGTCACTGATGAATAGTGGCATTTATGGTGCATAAAAGCACCTTGTTTCACACATCTTGTGATGGACTTCATAACACCACCTCTGGCTAAACGATTTAGACAAGCACGTTGCCTAAGTCAACCCTGTGCTCTTTGAATAAAAGTATTGCCACTTAAAAGATTTACCCATTGTTTTGTAGGTCAAGTTAGGAATTTAGAAACATGTTTTTGTTCGATTATGGAATGTAGCTCTTCAATACCTGTTCTTAAAAGATTTATGACACAAGGACATCATTAATCATTTTGTTCTTTTATTGCATTTGAGCGTAACAAATGAGAAACTAGAATCTGTGTTTCTATGCAGACCTTTTCATTCAAACCAGATGGGTCATGTCAAAGATTTTCCACGTCTCTTTGAAGCTATTTGTTGTTGACCATATTTCAGTCTCCCCTCCCTCTCTCACACTTTTCGCTCTCTCTTTCTCCCTTTAACAGGATTTAACATATCAATGGCAGATTAGTCAATTTAACAAAAGCTTACCACCGCAACGCCCTTTTCCACTCTCCTTTCCAGCCTAACGCGCAGACCTCACACATAGTCTTGACATGCCGATGTCTTTGTGTGGTCGCAGCCAGTTTCTTTGTGTGGTTTTTCAGCTGAATGGATGTGTGCTGTTAGTCCCAATGTTTGATAATGACAAAAGACGTACTTAGTCACTATGGGGCTCAGAGCAGTATGCCGTCGCACGTGTGTGTGTGTGTGTGTCTGTGTCTGTGTCTGTGTCTGTGGATGTCTGTGTTTATCTGTGTTTCTATGGGTGTTGATGTGTGTGTATATGCAATTTTTCAGTTGGCCAGGATTTCTTTTGCATTAGGTATGCTTGCACAGAATGTACTGCAAATGTCCTGGTATAGTGGGACATTAGACAGGCTACAGCACCTTTTGTTAACCTCCAATCTATTTGAGCTTCAAAATATATTTCAGCACAGAATGGGAACCATGCTCAGTAGTAAGTTTTGCACGGGCAAACTGTGAACTGTGCCAACAGGAGATGGCGTGTGTGTGTGTGTGTGTGTGTACTGTAGGTCAGACGGATGGAGGAAAACCTTGCTCTGACTTAACACTAGACTCAGGAAGGATGCCCCTATGCGAACTGGGAGGGTTTCAGCCATGCACTGTTAATCACTTCAAAGTGTGAAAGGGGTTAGGATGTGTGTGTGTATGTGTGTGTGTGTGTGTGTGTGTGTGTGTGTGTGTGTGTGTGTGTGTCAAAAGGAGATTGTTTTGAAAAAAAATATTTACAAGCACATGCAATTGTATTTCGCAGTTGGCACTTGCTTTTTCATTTGCAGGAATGTTTCGCAGATAAAATGAATTGGCTACTGTACTTACACCATGGACCTAGGAGAGGTTGTTTTCATATACGGTGAGCTGTTACAGCTTTCATGCTCAAAAACAAACACACACACACACACACACACACACACAAACAGTGGAATCAGTATTTCTTTTTGTGTGTGTGTGTGTGTGTGTTTGCAAGTGCGTACGTGCTGATGGAGAGTCATGGTATCGAACATCTTGGGTTCAGCTGTTGTCAGAGTCTATCATAAGACTTGAAATGATCTAAAACCACTAAACAAAGCCATCTGTATCTTTTATAATCAAATGTCCTTTTCTACAGCCATATCTTTGTATTCATCACCTCAATGTGTCCCCACCACACACATACCCTTCCTCCTGTCTCAGCTGAGAGGGCTGTGGGCTGTTGTTGAGTCAGGTGATAGGCCCGTGTTCTCCTCAACTCCCCTGCTAGATTAACGGTGTGGGAGAGTGTGTGTGTGTTGGCATTTCAGGGGCTCCAGGTGTTCCCTTCTACAGTACCCAGGTCCTGTGCCAACTCTGTATCCCAGGGGCGTCCTTAACCCTGGATTTCAGACTGGCATTGTTATGTGGGCATTGTGTGTGACCCTGGTCCAGGGGAAACAGCTGGCGGAGCCTCCATTGCAGCCCGCCTGGCACAGAGGCGGCACTCCTGTCAAAAGACCGCAACCACACAGCCTGCTGCCTGCTTTGATGGCCCTCACACAGGATAGCCCCAAACATCCATCTTGAAGCTTCTCTTCCACTGTTTTCTTCCACTGAAGTCCCTATCGCACCCTCACATCTGATGCCAAACCCTGGGTAAGATGAGGACATAGTTTCCGCTGGCTGGTGTTCAGCGGGTCTGGGAAACCAACTTCTTACAGAAGTGGGAAAGAGAGGTACAGTAGTGTTGCCTCTTATCCTTGCCAGCAGTTAGCGTAGGCTGGCATGGCCTCCTCCTGGCATGGGCTGAACAACGAGTGTGTAAGGGAAAGACAGAATAGTATACGGTTGCAGTGCCTTATATTACGGTGTTGTGACACTGCTTCAGTGGTTACAGTGGAGGTCTCGGAGAGTCCTCTCGCACCAGGAAGTGACTCACTTTTGACTTGGCCCCATTTCCTGCCCACTGATTCTCTGCCACTCCCATTTGGATGTTTATTTCCCCTTCTCCTTCTGTTCTCTCTGCTCCCTTCCGATTGGGTTTGTCTCCTTGGCCACATTACCTCATCTCAGATCGTTTACATGACTTAGCCCGGCCGTGCCCTAGCCCTGCTCGACCCGGTTTGTCAGGCTCTTACATCAGAGCTACTGGACAGAGCTATTAGAACAACCTCACACTGGACAACTTAAAGCCAAGAGCTTCTCAGAGGACGTATTCATTGACTTAGCTAGGTGCTTCTGTGTGCTGGGTGACTTGTCATGGTTTTAGTGACTGATAGAATAAATATTATATATTTTATTTTATTCTGTGTTTATAGTATATATCCAGAATATATACTGGGTGTGTGCGTGTGCATGTGCATGTGTGTGTCCTCCTCAGTACATTTACAGATATAATTCATATTTATTTAATATAGCCACGATACCCAAAATAAGTAATGCACCGAAGTATTAATAGCGTGAGGTGAAAGAAACAGTAATATTCAAATGGTAAATTATTACATTTGAGAAGCATTTTAACAGTAGTTGCCGTAATAACATAAAATATGACCTGTAAAATACAGTAGAAATCAACAGTTACGTCATTAAACAGTTATGACATATAAGCAGATAAAAGGTTTATTGCCAAATCAAACTGTTATGATCTCAGTGATCGAGTTGACCTAGGTCAATGACATAAAAGTCTCCCTTGCTGTAAAAGGAGTTTTTGTACTGTCTCATTGTGATGGATTGAACAACCTTAAATTTCGCTCCTTGGATCTACCAAGTTGGACCCGTCTATTACTGAAGGTGCTCCTCTGTTTAGCCAGAGTGAGATGCAGAGGGTGTGAGTCATTGCCCAGGGTGGTCAGTACTTTGGCATGGATTCTTTGTTTCACTACGTTTCCAGCGAATCCAATCTTAATCATCTGACAGAGCCAGCCTTCCGAAGAAGTATGTTTAGTTTGGTTGGCAGGACCCTGTGTGGATGCCACTGCCCTAAGCAACTGCTGCATTGGAGAAGGGTTGACGATTGTGGGCGAGAAAGTCCCCTGGAACACGAACATGACCAGAGGAGCATTAAATGAATATTTATATGAACTTAAGAGCGTCTTCCTCCACGTTTCAGTCTGCTTATGATCTCAGGGCTCCGTATTCTAACTACTGCCTTGGTTTAGTGGAGGCAGGTGGTCCTCTGTTGTGGGCAGCATTCACTGTTACGTTCCACCAATATTAATGAGTAAAAGGAAATTGGGATGGGATGGGAAAAGCTGCCATTCTCCATTCAATTACTAATTTAATGTTTACTCTGTGGGAAAGTTTTGTTCTCCTGAGCCTGTGTATGAATAGGTTTTACATACAGTACATACAGATCTTTTTACATACAGCATTTACCTACGTTGACTAGTGAAGTGTATATGTAATTCTTGTTGGTGCAGGGAAATGAAACAGTTGATTTAAAACAGCTCTTTGGCCTTGTTTACGCCTTTGTGTTTCTCTCTGTAAAATCAGTGACAGGGTTATTGGTCTCTCTTCTAGAAACTATGTTGTAATCTCTCTTGCAGATTAGTAATGCATTTCACTGATTCATTCAACATAGCAACCACTGAAGGCAAAGAAAGGCAGTCAACTGAGATCCATTACAGTACATTATGTGTTTGTGTGTGTGTATTACCAGAAGGTCGATTCTCACAGAATGTCTGTGATTTGCTGTGTGTGTTTCCAGTTCCCCGAGTGTGGCTTCTTTGGCATGTACGACAAGATCCTGCTCTTCCGCCATAACCTGAACTCAGAGAACATCCTCCAGAGGCTGAGCTCTGCGGAGGACATACGGGAAGGAGACCTCATCGAGGTGGTCCTCTCGGGTACGGACTCGGTCTCGTTTATTTCTACAATATAATGAGATATGACAGTAACTACAGCCGTGAAGTGTATTGTTTTAGCATATTGTTTCATTGAAATGAACTCCAACTTTTGGGTCTTATTTTCCCCCTTTGTCAGGGCTAGTTCGTTACGTATTTTCTTCCACGCATGGGGCAATAGAGTGCCGCGCTAAACTTTCCGCCAGATCATTCACCTTTGTATTAGAGACACAGGTGCTTGGTTTTCCTCTTTCATTTCCTGGCGTGAATGATACAGCTTCCTGTCCAGCAGGGAGCCAATGGCGTTTAGAATAACCGTTCTGTTCTCGTCCATCTGTCTCCACTGAGAAGAACCCTGTAGCACCTGCGCTGGATATCCCTCTCCCCCTCTTTGGGGACTGTATTGTTATGGATACCGACCTAGAATCATTGTACTGCCGGATGTCAGGCATGTTTCAGACATGAGACATGTATAGGGAGAGTAGGACATTTCCACAGCTTTGGCTCTGCCTGTTTCTGCCTGTCTAAACTGTTTGTTTGTCTCCTACTCTTTCTACCCTGTGTTTCTATCACAACAGTCCACAGGTGTGACCTGTTACACCTGGATATTTTTAAGATCCTACTGTTGGTCTCTGATGCAAGCACTCGACACCAACACCATCTCTTGTCCTCATCTTACCCACACTCCCAGCTTTGAATTTGTGAACAGCTTTGTCTGCCGAACATATTATGTTCGGGAAATGAAAGCTGAGAGATCGGCTTTTCAAAGACTCGCTTCTCTGAAAACATAAACCATTTTGATTTGGCAATTTGTCTTCTGTGAACTTTGGCCTTGATTTATTTATTTTTTTCTTTTACCAACCTGTTGTTCCCTTCTGTGGGAGACAAACTGCCAAGAGACAGGCGCGGAGAGTCTGAAAACCTCCCTTGCTGTGTGAGGGATGCAAGAGCAGGTTATTGTTGGCGCAGGGCTCAAAGCCCAGCGCTTGTTTCCACTGCAGTAAGTGATTGCGGTGGACCCACTGAGTGTAAACAGGCTCTGATGTGCAGGCCGTCCCTGGGCAGACAGAGGACGGTGCTCTGGTCATCTCCACCCAGGAGGTTTGACACTTGGCCTGCTTGGACCAACTTTTCCTTCCCTCGCTCAGCCAATGTTTTTAACTTTTTCCCTACAAAACCTTCCCTAACTCTTACCCAGTATAGCTTATATTAATATTTTACAGTGTCTGCTTGTGTTTCTTTCAAATGGGAGCACATTTCAAAACAAGCAGAGAGGACATTGATTGTTCTCTTTTCACCAGAAGTAATGAGTTTGTGTATGTGAAACAGTCAATTTATTCAATTCATAGCAGTGCTTGATGCTAAATGAGCATACAACCGTTACATTAGGCCCAAGCTGTTGATAGGCCAACAGTTGTTTATCTGACGCGTACAGGCAGGCCATGAAAGCCCTCTTTCATGCCTCTGTGCCAGGCTGCTGTGTTCAGTCCCATGGCATGTGACTGACTCTCTTGGCTTTGAAGTGAGGCCCAATGCGATGCCTTTCACCCAATAGCAGTCATATTTCTCAGAATGAAGAAAATCTGCTTTACGAAGTTTTGTTTTCTCTGATAATCATTTATCTGATTATTATTACTGATAACATTCTGCTTTTTTAAATTTGTTATCTGGACCACGTGAGGCTCATTTTGCTCGAGCATTAATCGTGTCAGTTTTTATTTGTTTGTCGCTTTGCAGAGATAAGGTCTTTGCGTTATTTATTATAATTAGTTCTCAATTATATTGTACTGATACATTTGAGTATTGTACTAGATATATTTAATTATTCTTTCTTCCTTTCTTTTTTTCAAAATCAGTTCGGTACATTTATTTTGAATACTTTGGGGCATGGATGACTCTCGCTCCATGATGGATATGTTAAGCTGGGCTAGCATGCAATATTTTGTCATGACCAGCAGTAAGTGTGAATGTCTCAAATGTCTTAGAGAGAGTTTGGTCAGTTAAATCACCTAATTGCATATTTATTTGTTTACACTATGCTATTACACACAGACTCCCACATTCTGAATGCACGCTCTCACAAACACACACACACACACACACACTCATGTCTGACATCATCCTCATGCTGGGCTCTTCAACAAAGCCCAAGTGTAAAAGGCTCTCTTGTTGGTGAGTATTCCAAACCACACCAGTCACATAAATGATTGCAGCAGTACTGTGAGAGAAAAACAACCTCCACGCAGCGATCTGCCAACCAAACTCTTCAGAGACCCGGGATTTGCAATCCTACAGGTTTTTGGGGAAATCTTCTTGATCTTCTAGGCTTTATTCCATCATGGACGAGTCAGGTTTTTGATGAACTGGTCCCTGTCTTCCAAGAGTTATCTCATTGTATCATGTCATTGTATCTGGTCTGTAGAAGCAATCCAGCAGACAAAGAGGAATATGCCAGAGTATGAAGTTGTCATAATATTGAAGATTCAATACAGCAATCCAAGTTCAAATTTTATATTCCTCGGGACAATGTTGTCATCTAATCTAATTGTTGTGTACTGTGTAATTATGTTGATCAGGCTTTTAAAATAAACAACCCGATTCTGTTGAAGCATTCACATTGCAGTAGATTTGCCTGCCCTCAGCCTTCTTGATGTAATACCATTACAATAATCTAGTGAGATGAGCCTGCAGATGTTACTAGCCTCTTCCCAAGTCTCATGCTCAGTTATTCACCCCTATGAGTCGTCTGAGATGCAATATTTTTTACATGTCAAATATAAAGGTAATAATAGGGAAAATATATTTTTGTTCTGCAATTTCATTTCCTTTTTTATGCCCGCCGTGTTTTGTCTATAAACTGAATGATGTTTTGTCCTTGCAGCTCAGGCCACAGTTGAAGACTTTCAGATCCGGCCCCATGCGTTGTATGTGCACTCCTACAGAGCCCCCACCTTCTGTGACTATTGCGGGGAGATGCTGTGGGGCCTCGTCCGACAAGGCCTTAAATGTGAAGGTGAGAGCATTGACACACACGTACAGACCCGATCACCATTATTAACTCTGATAGATAAGTATACATTAACTTAAAGGTTCAGTGGAGCCTGTTTGTTTTCAAAGGCCCTCGGGTTTCCCCGAACTTCCTGGTATTATCAAAGTGGGCCTTTTGAAGTGGCAACCCATTACTGTCTTCGTCCAGGCCTTGTGTGTGTGGGCCTGGGCCTGTGGTGCATGAGCAAACTGTACATATGTCTCACACACACACACACACACATACACACACAGCGGGCAGGCGCATAAATGGAATAAATGCAAAAGGATAGATTGGGGCTGGCACAAATGCTAGGGAACAGCTTGACATTTAAATCCCTTAAGAATTATGGAATGTTAAATTGCCTTTCATATTTGTCATCGTTGGATCAGATCCATTTTATGCAATCTTTATGTCATAGGCTGCAGATGGTGTCTTAAGGAAAGAAAGGATTCATATACATTTGCCAGAGAAGCATTAGCAGGCGTTTGATCTTTACGTTGTGGCCCCCTTGTGGTTGTTTTGAGGATTGGCGTGAGGAACTGGACAAAAAAAACATTGTTTACCAATGACAGTTTTCTTTTCATAGTGTATAGTGTGTACATATGCAGTGATATGTATGAGCATACAATTTCCTTTAAATCTTCATACATTTCAGGATGTGGGCTGAACTACCACAAACGCTGTGCCTTCAAGATACCAAACAACTGCAGTGGGGTGAGGAAGAGACGACTGTCCAATGTCTCTCTGCCCGGACCTTCCCTCTCATTATCCCGGCCAATTCCTACTGACAATGCGGTGGTTGTCCTTGAAGAGGTGAGCTCTGGTTGGTAAAGAAGTTATACAAAAATATAGGACATGTTATAGTGGCACATATTTTAAAACAGTTACAAATTGCTTTACAAGTGCAATATATAAAAAACAGTCTAAACTAATGTATTTAGTGTAACAATTAATTGAAGCAACATTAACTGTATTCAAGTTGAAGATTGCCACGTGGATTGCATGAGAATCACTGGTAATGCACCCTCACACTATTTGCAGTGGAAACTGTTTGCTTCTAAACATACCAATTGACTGTTTCTCTGGCCAATTAGGGAGATCAGAACAAAAAGACATGGAGTAAACTGAGCTTAGCTGGACTGTTTTCCTGGCCTCCACTGATTAAACATGCTGCTCACTCCTGGTGTAATGCAATGTTCTGCTTTGTACTGGTCACTTGTCCAAAGTGCTGGAAGCGTCATGAGGCTAAAGCCACTTTTTCTCTCCTTGGTAGCAGCGCTCCCACCAGGAGGCAGGGAAGAGGATCCTCTCTTGGAGCGGCCGGCCTATCTGGATGGAGAAAATGGTGCTGGGCCGCGTCAAGGTGCCCCACACCTTCGCCATCCATACCTACACCAGGCCCACTATCTGTCAGTACTGCAAACGCCTGCTGAAGGGCCTCTTTCGCCAGGGCATGCAGTGCAAAGGTGGGCTTCTTTCAAAATGTGTTTTTGTAACTATGTGTAGATAATTCACTATCTGTCTGGTTTGCTCTAAAAATGTGTTGTGTACCTCTGACTTTGTCTCCAGACTGTCGATTTAACTGCCATAAGCGGTGTGCATCAAAGGTACCAAGGGACTGCCTGGGGGAAGTCATCTTCAATGGAGGTAACCCTCATGTTTGTATATTTATACAGCCGCATATATTGTTGCTATTTAGATAACGCATATCGGAAGGTATATATGTATGGTTTGTGTGCAATATTTGCACAATGTTTGTAAGATGTTGGACTTCATTGTTTGTGGTATAAATTTGCGATGTTCCCCTTTTTCTCTTTTTTCTCTCTGTGTGCGCGTGCGCGTGTGCGTGCGCGTGTGTGTGTGTGTGTGTGCGCGCTGCTCCAGAGCCTGCCAGTCTGGGGCCAGACTCGGACAACACCATGGAGGTAGACAGTAGTGACATGGAGGGCAGCAGGAGCCTGGACGACTCAGAGGAGTCTTCTACCACCGATGACAAGATGTTCTACATGGACCCCCCTTTCCTCGACCGAGAGAAGGATGAGGAACCCATCAAGACCATCAGGTTCAGAAGCTACATAATAAAAAAACAAATGACTCATAGCTCATGAAAGTAACTCATCATTTGCTGTGTTAAATTCTTACGCTGACCACGTTCAGTGGAGTTGTTGACGTTGTCTCTGTGCTCGCGCTCAGCCCCTCCACTAGCAGTAACATCCCGCTGATGCGCGTGGTCCAGTCCATCAAACACACCAAAAGGCGGAGCTCCACTGTAGTCAGAGAGGGCTGGATGGTCCACTACACCAGCATGGACAACCTGGTAAGACTGACATCTGCAACTACCTATCAGAGAGGAGGATATCCCAGAATTGAATGGATCTTTTCATGTTGTATAAAAGAGACGTCTTGCTTATGTCTTGTACTGCGTTTGCTGCTGAGTAGTTAATGCCAGTTGTTCCTCTGAAAGTCGTGTTTAATTTCTTCCCCTCAGAGGAAGAGACATTACTGGAGATTGGACAGCAAGACACTCAGTCTCTACCAAAATGATACAGGAGCCAAGTTCTACAAGGTCAGACATTGTGTTATTTTAACTACCTGAGAGAGAGAGAGCTCTGACTCCTATAAGATGGAAGGATTAGCCTGATATCCATCACAGGCCTAAGCATGGTAACACAGTGCTTGATCAGTGATTCATTTTCTGATCATACTTTTCTTCTCTTTTTTTTCTTTTTTCTTTTTTTTTACCAAAGACAAATGTATCATAAATGTGCACTTTATTTTTTTTATTGAAATATGCTTTGTCAGTTTGAATTGTTTAATTAAATAATGTGGTTATCCACTCTGGGTTATATGTCTAGTTTACACTGGCCCTGGTCAGCTCTGCTGAGGCCTTCAGTGGAAGTAAAGCACATGATAATCAGCATCTTTACATAATATGTGTCACTGTCATTATATTCTGCTCTAAACCTTTGAAGGATGTTTACCCAACTGACCCACTTATGGCAATGCTATTTAGAGTAGATTAGATTCGATTCGAGTTGGCCTGAGACATGAGAGGTGTATGCCTACAGTATGCAAATAAGAACGTGCAAGTGGAACGATGTCAGTGGTAGGCTGAGGAAAGCTGGGGGATTGTCTGCGCTAAGGTCATCTCCCCAGACTGAAACTTCCCCCTGTGGTTTCACCAAACCGCCCAGTCTACTGCACCACGTGACAGGAGAGAGTCGCTCGACTCCTGTCTTTAGCCAACGCTGTGTCATCTGTAGCAGGCAGTAGTTTCAGAGAATCGCTGTACATTTTCAGGGGTTTTAGAGGGGAGAGTTTGACCTCTAGTAGGGGGATGCTGTCTGCTAGATCGAGACAATGGTCTTTTTAAAAAACAATATGTTTTCACAATGTGTTTGGCCATGTCAATAAGATCTGACACTGTCTGCTAAAATGCCCGTTTAATTAACCATAAGATGGGCAAGAAGGCCTGTTAGGCCATAACATCCTGCATTTCATGATAACTGTAGTTCCTGCGTCACGACTTGTGAAGTGAAGCAGTGAAGCAGTGACTTTGGATGTGGAGCCGCTGGAAGTTTTGGCCAGTCAGAGAGTGTGTGACACGGCAGTGGCATAGCTAGTCATTATCCTGCCACAGGGGCTTAATAGAACCCTAATTAGGCAGTGGGGTAAAGGGAGGGAGGGAGTCGATCTGCTCTCACAACGTAAAGACTTCCACATGTGTCGTGTGTGTTTTCAAGAGGGGGGGTTGCTGTGTTTGTGTATGTGTGTGGGTGTGTTCTTGAGGAGTTGGGTTGTGTGTGCGTGTGTGTGCGCGTGCGTGTGTGTGTGGGTTTGTTTGTTTGTGGACGTGGGTACTGTGTGTAGGTTTATGCATGAGTTTTATTTGCATCTATTTAGATCTTAGACCTTTGCATTTCCCCCAGGTAGTGGTTACACATATGACGCAATGGATTGCTGTTTATAGCAGTACATTATTTATGAACTCTGTATGTGATTTCAGTCAGGCACTGTGTGTGTGTGTGTGTGTGTGTGTGTGTGTCAGTTTATATATGTGTGAGAGAGAGAGAGAGACAGGCTTAGAGAGGAAGGATTTATACACCTGACCTCTACATTTTACTGTTTGGTAAGATATACTGTATACAGGCTGAGTTTGTCCCCATCACTTTTATCAGTTGTACTGTGGCACACCCTCCCTCTCTTCACCACAGAAGCCATCCCCTGTAAATCTCCGCTGGAATTGAGTCCTAAGGCTGTGTTTAGAGCTAGCTTTATGAAGTCCTTTATTATCAACTTGGTGCTCAGCCTCTGTCTTTAACAGTTCTTGAATGCAGACTTAAATGTTTGTTGACGGTTGGTCCTTAGGCTTATTAAGTGCCAAGTACACTTGCACTTGAGCATGGGGTGCGTTCCTCTCTATGCATACGGATACTTTTCTCGCCTATTGCTCATCAGCATGTGGGCACTGTCCTCTTCCCCACTATCTATACCTCCATTCTGGTTACCAGTCATTGCTTGGTGGCTTTGTCGCGAGGCATGGCAGCCATTTTCCACATTTGGAAGCCATAATGGCTCTTCTTTTGAAGACGAGACCCTTGTACTTGTGGGTTTTCTGAAGACCATTTCATGGGGGTACGGGGGCTTCTTTTTGTCTCTGCCAGATGAAGCCTCTAGCCACACAGACACACCCCTCGGCCGCCGTGTGTTCTAGGGAACAGTAGTCGGCGGGTCTCTGGTCGAGGTGGCTAGCGGTAGCGCCAGCGGCACGGGCCCCAACGGGGCCCTGCCTTGTAATCATGGAGGGAGGGGGGAGAGGGGGTAGGCTTCATTCGCCACAGGCTGGGTCCACGTGACACGGCCCTGTGAACCACAAGCACTTCATCTGATACTCTGTGGTGAGCAGTGCAGAGAGGGACCGTGTGCGCGTGTGCGCGTGTGTGTGTGTGTGTGTGTGTGTGTGTGTGTGTGTGTGTGTGTGTGTGTGTGTGTGTGTGTGTGTGTGTGTGTGTGTGTGTGTGTGTGTGTGTGT
>JAVQIZ010182790.1:0-33002 GCA_036023535.2 Galaxias brevipinnis
TTGGATTGAGATCTGGTGACTGTGGAGGCCATTTGAGTACAGTGAACTCATTGTCATGTTCAAGAAACCAGTTTGAGATGATTTGAGCTTTGTGACATGGCGCATTATCCTGCTGGAAGTAGCCATCAGAAGATGGCTACACTGTGGTCATAAAGGGATGGACATGGTCAGCAGCAATATTCAGGTAGACTGTGGCATTTAAACAATGCTCCATTGGTACTAAGTGGCCCAAAGTATGCCAAGAACATATCCCCCACACCATTACACCACCACCACCAGCCTGAACCGTTGATACAGGGCAGGATGGATCCATACTTTCATGTTGTTTACGCCAAATTCTGACCATACCGTCCGAATGTCGCAGCAGAAATCGAGACTCATCAGACTAGGCAACATTTTTCCAATCTTCTATTGTCCAATTTTGGTGAGCCCGTGCGAATTGTAGCCTCAGTTTCCTGTTCTTAGCCGATAGGAGTGGCACCCAGTGTGGTCATCTGCTGCTGTAGCCCATCTGCTTCAAGGTTTGACGTGTTGTGCGTTCAGAGATGGTCTTCTGCATACCTTGGTTGTGACGAGTGGTTATTTGAGTTACTGTTGCCTTTCTATCATCCTGAACCAGTCCATTCTCCTCTGACCTCTGGCATCAACAAGGCATTTTCGGAACTGGATATTTTCTCTTTTTCAGACCATTCTCTGTAAACCCTAGAGATGATTGTACGTGAAAATCCCAGTAGATCAGCAGTTTCTGAAATAGTCAGACCTGCCCGGCTGGCACCAACAACTATGCCACGTTCAAAGTCACTTAAATCACCTTTCTTACCCATTCTGATGCTCTGGTTGAACTTCACCAGGTCGTCTTGACCATCTCTACATGCCTAAATGCATTGAGTTGCTGCCATGTGATTGGCTGATTAGATATTTGCGTTAACGAGCAGTTGAACAAGTGTACCTAATAAAGCGACCAGTGAGTGTAAATGTGTCATCTAGTATCGTTACTTTCCTAATTAAGCCATAGTATAAATAGAAAGTAAGCAAAACAAAAGCTACTCACACACAATTAAGTTCCTCAAAAAAGTTTTCAGATTTCTGCCAAAAGGATGTAAGAATAAGATTCCATATAATTTGATGGAACTGGAACTCAGATGTTCATCCTGCAAGTCTTTCTCTTGAGTAACTAATGGTAGTTATTCATAGGTTCTGGGGATGAATCCCATCTTCGTCTATGATTTTGTATCTAGCATTTAAATAGTCATATTCACCTGGCCTGAACACTGCTTTATAATTAACAACTTGATTTCTTCTTTAACCATTCATTTAATTAAACTTGGTGACACTCATTGTGCGTTTAGCATACGTTCAGCTCAAAACAACACAAAAAGGCAGCCATTTGGAGAAGTTATTTGTTGTTTGTTATTATTATGTCAGTAAAACAGAAAGCAGCAGAGACCTGCCAAATCCATGTGTTCCCACTCAATTGAGTGAAATACAAAGAGAATGTGTAGAGACAAAAGTAAATCAATATAGACAGTAATCTATATTAGTAGATCAATAATGCATCAACCAAATATGTTGCATACTATAACGGCAATAATAGTATAGAAAAATATGCAATTGAATTGATCTTTTAAAAAGGATAAAAAACGCAAATTTTGTTTGAGGAATATGAACAGAACACCCCTAGTCAAAGGTGGCCATTTTTTAAGCATAGGTAATGACTGACAACCATTTCCATCAAATACAGTCTAATTCATGATCAAACGTGTGTGTGTGTCTGTGTGTCTCTATGTACACTTGCGTGTGCCTGTGTGGGTGTTAAAGTTATTGTTAATCAGCAGAGTGCATCCCATTTGGTCTCCGCCAGTAATCATGAAACGCAGACCAGCCCCCTCTCTGTAGACAGACAATAGGGCTGAACGATTAATCGATATCTTATGGAAATCGCAATTTGAGACAATGCAATTAGCAAAGGCTGCGATTTAAGTTAGCTGTCTAGTTCAGGGTTTAAACGGTCAATGCTTAAACAAACACGTGCCATCCTCGTGTGACAGTCATGCTCACCAATAAGAAGTGCCTTGCTGTTCATGTACAAGTCATGCTCACCAATCAGAAGTGGCCTAATGCGACTACGTATAACAACAAGGACACAAAACCCAAGAGAAAAAAAAAAAGCGTTGTCAATTTAGCGTCTTTCGCTGCATTTAGCGATTTTTCAAAACCTCAAACTGTTTTTATTTCTAAAAGGAAAATAGCGGCAAATCTAGCTACCAATTCAGACCTTCAAGGAAAACGTGCGAAATCTATACAAATATATAAAACTGTAATTTATTTCCATGCATTCTGCTCATAGTAATCGCAGGTTATAGTGGGCAGCTCTCTCCTTTGCTCCCTCTCTTACACCGTGCGCAGGCAGCCAGTGTTTCATGCAGGAGATCGTTTACAGAAAGGTACTATTTTCTAGATTTGTTTTATTACTTTAATTAACTTACTTAACAGTGACAGTTTTTGAGATAATTGTTCTGTTTGATAGCTCTACGTTCTATGCCAATATATATATATATATATTATATATAACGTATTCATTGTTGAAATCAATTCATATCTTTTCAGTTCTCATCCTTGCGCTAAAATATGGTGCAGGTAATATTTTGATGGTATCTCAGGTGGTAATGCTCCATCACATGTTTTAAAAATATGAATATTTAACTGAAGCATTACTTTAAAAAATATGTATATTGCAAATCATATCGCAATATCTGTCACAAAAATTGCAATTAGATATTTTCCCCAAATGGTTCAACCCTAACAGACAATGATAAGTAGTATGTAGACAGGCTGACTGCTATTTTTAATTAAACCACAAACTCTACCAAACTACACAGTATTAACCAAGCCTGATGACACTACTGTATGAAAAGCATTACGCGTAAAGAGCAGATAACACAGATCATTTATCTGTCAAAGTAAGATATATCTTATTAGGTGGCTGTAGAACGAGTAGAGCTGGGCGATTTTTAGACTTAATTGATCAATTCAAGTTGGCATGAGTTGGCATGGTGTAAAAAATATAAATCAAGACAATCACTTTTTAAACGAGGTACAATTGACATAGCAACGTTGAATTTATAAAAAAAATTGTAAGCCTGTGAACGCCGACAGATCTCATTACTTTAGTAAAGAGAATACTCATCTGCTGCATGCAGGAGTTGGCCCTACTATGTAAAAAAATAAGCTTCATTTTCTGACATGTGTTGCTGTGCTTCTTGTGCCACAAGCCATCAAACACCCAATGTGCAGGCCCCCTCCAAGGTACAGATAAATTGGGTCTAGCATGCAACGCTAGTCTCACTGATTCATGATGCATCATATAAAGTAATAGAATTGCACCACATAAGATGCATAAAGTCAAAATTAGTGGGTATGTAGGTCTAATACAACTGTTGCTGCAGGAGTGTCAGTTTCGGTGCACACAGACAAGTTAATAATGCACATATTTCATTTATAAAATAAAGGAAATACTTATTTAAAAACATGGCTTGGCATTTTTATGTTTGTTTAGAGAATAAACAAGAGAAATCAAGATTTCAATTGAAATCGTCTCTAACTTAGAAAAAATCGTGATTAATTTCTTGAGCCATTTCGCCCAGCCCTAGAATAGAGGATGACAAATCAAGAGACAGTGAATTTTAGGTTTACCTTTGGTATGTACCTTTATGAATTAATTAAATATTTCCTAAAACTGCGGCTTCAACGGTCAGATTGGAGTTGACATCTCTGACTTTGCAATAAAAAAACACCAATAATCCTTTTTTTGCTGCCAGGGAAAAAGTGCTGGATGACTGAAATTAGATTTTAAACTACATTGGCTGTAACCCAATGCACTCTTACCTTCTGTAGACTAGTAGGGTTCAGCTGGGTTTTGTCAATGATCTTTACAGCAACCTTGAGAGAAAACGTTCCACCAAGAAAGGAGGAGAGGAAGGAAGAAAGAATGTCAGATGTTTTGTTACACAAATGTACTTGCACACACATGCATGCACACTACGGATGTCACGAGAACCGATAGTTTGGTATCAAGTCGATACCAAAATTAAAAACATTTAACAGTACTCAATTTCTATAGTACCGTAGGTACCGGGGCTGCAATAAAAAAAAAGTTATGTAAGCGAACAAACACCACCAAAATGACCTCACTTTGGTTGTTTGTTCAGGCGGCACCGCGTTGCCCATTTTTTTCAGGCATTTTTTTCAATTCTCCAGGGCAAAAATAACCCCCAAGTAACCACCAGTAATGTTTTGTTGCGATCCTTAAAGCATTTGATGCAATTCGCAATGTGTTTTGCTATAAGCTAAATCAGAAACTAAGAAGTAGGCCTATATATAGGCAATCACAGCCTCGGCGAACAAGTGAGAAGAAGAAAAAGAACTAACGGGAAAAGTTAACTTTCTCTTGAAGTACGCTGGGTCCTTACTCCTGCCCTGTATACTTCAAAACAAAGCGAACGTGTCCCATGAGTTAGCTTTAGTAGTTTACATCCTACGATGGCCCTGAGAGGCCAACGCATTGCAAGTTTAGAAAACACATGAAAATGGACACAAAAGCAAATTAAGAAAACATCTACATCAATTTGACAACACATTTAGAAAATGCGCTGCAAATTCAGACAACACATTATAGAAACGGGCTGCAATACAAAAACACAACACATTACAGAAACGGGCTGCAAACACAAAAACTTAACGCATTACAAAAACGCGCTGCATGTACAGACAGCACAACACATTACAGAAACGCACTGCAAATTCAGGCAACACATTACAGAAATGGGCTGCAAATACAAAGGCACAACGCATTACCGAAACACGCTACATGTACAGACAACACAACATATTACAGAAACACTGCGAATACAGACAACACATTACAGAAACGCGCTGCAAATACAGAAAACACATTACAGCAGTGTTATTTTGACAAGCATTCTTTATTTCGTTTTAGTCTTCGTCGCTTACAGAAAATTGTAGTTGCACTAAAGTCAAATTTTCGTCATCTAATTTTGTTTTGTTGAAGTAAAGATTTAGTCAGTGGTGGTCAGTTTTCGTTTTAGTAGTGGGAACAATAAAAATAACAGTAAAAAAATTGAATATAATTAAGACACAAAAATCGCCGAGTAATATCACATAATTCAAATAACTAAAAAACGAAATAAAAGGCGGCAGTTAAGAGAAAGCATTAAGATAAAAGTGAGTTTTAAGAAGTGATTTAAAAGAGGAAACTGAGGTGGCCTGAGTGAGATCATTAGGCAGGGAGTTCCAAAGCTTAGGGGTTCGAACAGCAAAAGCCTAGTCACCCTTGCTGCAGAATTTAGATTTTAGAAAGATTAAAAGTCCCTGCTGGAGGATCTCATGCAGCAATCCGGTTTGTACGGTAAAAGCAGATCGCAGATATAGGCAGGCGCTAAACCATTCAAAGCTTTGAACAATAGCAGTAAAACCTTAAAATCAATTCTAAAACTCACGGTTAACCAATGAAGGGCTTCAAGGATAGGTGTAATGTGGTCTCTTCTTCTAGTACAAGTTAAAAACCTGGCAGCAGAATTGCAATCTTTGGATGTTTCGCTTGCTGATTCCAGAATAAAGTGCATTGCAATAGTTGAGTCTGGAGGAGAAGAAAGCATGGATGACTTTTTCTAAATCTGCAGATGGAAGGAATGATCTGATTTTGCTTAGCTGTCATTCGTCAGCAAAAGCATGATCGTATAACATTGGCCACCTGAGTGTCAAAGGACAACTCAGAATCAAAGATAACACCAAGGTTGTGGGCCTCATTCCAGACGTTATTTGATTAAGTGCATAGGCCTGTTTAGTATTTCCATGTTTTTCATTTCTTGGCTGGGTACCGCAATTGAAATTATGTGCCATTATCAAAAGTTTATTGTTTGTAATTAAAAACAGTATTGCTTGTTTTAAGTAATTCAATTGCCACTGTTCTTTTTTGTAATGTTAATTGTTGCTTCATTTTTTTTTTTGCTTGAAGGCTACATGCCACTGTTGTTTATTGTAATGTTGAGAGAGTGTATGTTGAAGTATGTAGAATTTAATTT
This sequence comes from Galaxias brevipinnis, assembly GCA_036023535.2. Taxonomy (NCBI): domain Eukaryota; kingdom Metazoa; phylum Chordata; class Actinopteri; order Galaxiiformes; family Galaxiidae; genus Galaxias; species Galaxias brevipinnis. The sequence goes on from JAVQIZ010182790.1 coordinate 6,102, forward strand.
ATTGCTTAGTTTTTTACCATGGTATCGAATTGGGAATCGAATTGGGAATCGAGAATCGTGGAATTTCACTGGTATTGGTATGGACAACTAAATTTCTGGTAGTGTGACATTCCTAATGCGCACACACACACAAACATGTCTTTATAGTTGCAACTGAAACAATTGTAGTAAGAATACGTTGTTTTGCCCTTTAATATTGCCACCAAAGAGAAAGAGAGATCGCATAATCAAAGAGACCGTATAATCGAAGAGAGATGCAAGTCCCGCCTATAGTGGGGGGTGAGGCTGAGGATTGTGAAGGCTGATAATTGACCAACTATCACACTTGTTTTTACGACCACGGAGGACAACGTAATTATGTTCTTAACAACAATTCTACGCCTTCATCGCAAACAATAACGCACAGCTATGGCTGTGGTGGGTGGTTAAAAATTTTGTTTTGACAATCCCACACATTTAAACGCATGCGTTGGTTACGTTTGCCAATGCCAATACTGTTTTTGATTATGTTTCTTCGCGCCCGCAATGTTTCCGTTATGTACATTCTAAAAGGCATTGCTGGGCAAGTTTTTACCTTATTTCATTATTAAAACAAATCCAGTAGTCATAGGACACGCTCACTGGACTATATCACCCTTAAAAGCCCCAAGGTGAAAACAGAACTGGGTAAATTAGCTTTCAGTTATTAGCCTCGGATAAATGGAACAAGATCTAACAGGAACTGAAATTAGAGCAGTTTGTTTCTGTTGAACAATTTAAACTTTTATTGGAGGATTTGGGAGTTGAAGAGAGTTCTTGTTTTGGTTGAAACGTAAATAATGTACTGTTCAGTGTTTTCGCTATGTACATTCTGCAGAGGCGGGTCGCCGCCGCAGAATTATTGCCGCCATGGCTTCAGAATTTTATGAAAATGTAATTTATTCGCAATTACACAACTCTGCGAAGTCCGCCCAATTAAACTCAAAAGAACGGTCATCCGCTCCACCCACTTTGCTCAACTGGAACAAGACAGGACATCAACTCAGCCAAGCCAAGGTTGTCGCAAACTCATGACAATCAAATAAACAACGGCAGCGTACAGCATTTTCAGCATATTCCTGATTGCATTTTCAGAATAGTTATTCCAATGTAATTTCAATATACGTTGCACTACATATAACCTATGCCTATGTATTAAAAATATTCCGATTGCATTTTCAGAAGAATTATTCTGGAGTTCATACTGCTCAAAGATTAGAAGAAATATACACGTGTGGTCTATGATGAGGAAGCAGGTATCGTTACATTGTTTTTAACAAGGGTCGGGAGGGGCACAAGGATAGGTCCTGCACTATGCCCCAAAGTTTTGGCCACTACAATATTTCAATATTCTAACGGATTGTATGATCAAATATTTGTGATGTGAGAGTTACTCATTCATGTAACCTTATTAAACAAGTAAACAGGAGAGTCTCTTTTCTGAGCATCAAAGGGCAACCTCTGCGCGATTTTCCCTATGAACCCCCCTATAGTAAAGTCTCTATTACAAAATGTAATTTATATCAGCAATAATTTAATATATATAAAAACATATATAATAATATAAATATATATAATAACATATATATAAGGGCTGTCAAGTGATTAAAAAATTTAATCGCGATTAATCGTTTGGGTGTCCATACTGCCCTACAAAGGCATAGAGCAGCAACTACGCAAACAATGAAACAGAGTAAAATTGGTTTTAAAGATAAATGAGTCTCCTGCCTAACTTGTTTCTTGCAGTTGACTGACACTTTCTAAATATATTACCTTAGTATAATGTAGATTTTCTATTCTATATAAATAATGACCATTGACCTGACATATGACCCCTAAATTGCAGATACTGCTCTCTGCCTATGTATGACCTGAACCAACTACATTGGTTATACAAAGGCAAAGTGCAGTATCAACTATCTAAATGTGTATATCCAACTTTGATATTGTTTTTTTTAAGTTGATCATATTCACAACAAAGCTGGTGTGCATTGGGTTCATGATCTGTCTTTAGTTAAATGTTTCAAGAAAATTGCAAAATAAAAAATAAATAACCCAAAAACAATAAACTACCTGCAACCAAAAGTGGGTCACAAGCACATTCACACAAACTTAAAAGTTGGGGGAATTCTATTGGTCTAACTCTAGCCTGCCTCTAATAATGACAATTACAAAAATAGCAGGCCTTAGGTTTAAAATTCCAGATTTTTTTTATTATGGACTAATGTGTGTTTGTGTGCATGTGCTCGTGATGTCCTCGCCAATTTAGCATTACTAACTTTTGCGAAAGGGAGCGCTAAAGACTTCGGCTGTGATGTTAGCAATTTCTGTAGTTCATACAGCTAGCTAGTTAATTTGCGGAACCCAGTTGGTTTATTTATTTACTTAGCAATAAGTGTCTGAAGGTTAACAACAATGCTGTCAGATAATCTGATCATTGCGATCCCAATCAAGAAACATGGATAATGGATTATGGTTTTGTCTTGCGAAAGGATCTTTAAAAGCATCAGTTGGGTTTGACCATAATTTTCCCTCTTGACAGGGTCTAGATGGCAACATTGCTAACAGGGCTGTATTTTATTACGTTGTAGCTAACAATCCTCAGCTGGAGAGTGATTCAATACAAGCGCAGAATGCAGTAACTTCAGTCAAAACACAGACGTTGAGACGTACATAGCCTGAGTGCAGTAACTGCACTTACTGCGTTATACCTTGGTTTCACAGCAGGTTTTGTAGTTACTGCAAATTTGACTCTATTTTCTCGAAAACTGAAAAGGATTGGAGCTAGACAATTAGTCACAAGATAACAGAGGCACCACTCAGCTCGATTACGGTGTTAACTCAATTTTGACCAAAATTGTAGTCACTGCCTTTGCACAGCAGTATAGTTAATAGCGATTAGGGCTGCACCTAACAATTAATTTTCTAACGATTAATCTAATGATTATTTGAAAGATTTGTTTTGTACTCGATTAATATAAAGTCTATGCACCCGTCTATAACCCTCAGACCTCAATTATTATTTGTTTATTGACACCTTCACTGTAGGGTTAATCAAGCCTATGTATTGGTTTTAAATTCAATTATTTATAAAATACATTTATGACAAAACATGTGAATCACTTGACACAAATCATGTGAATCCACTCCACTTGCATTGCGTTGGAATAGCCAACTCTGAAAATCCATACCAGGTTATGCTCATTGCCTTGCAGTGACTGAAAGTTTGCCTGTGGTCAAAGCAACTGGCAGATAAACAAAAGTGAGCTCGGCTATAGTCTGACCCTACAACATAGTGAAAGAACTCTATCATCATGCTAGCATTGTTACAAAGCGGAGGCTAGTGGTCATAAATGTACACACACGTACCAGATCACAACTTTTTAATCAAAACTATTTCAATAGAATACAAATATTATATAAATTGCCGGCTTGACTTATGAGTTCAAAGTAGACCTACAGCGCTACCACATCAGCGACGGTGTAATGCCGCATTTGCAGCTACAAATACAGCAGAAACCCACCAAGTGCAATGCTTGTTAGAAAATAATGTTTAGTCAAGAGCTGGCACGAAATTTGACAGAGGCTGCTGCTTTGTAAATCTATATGCAGGAAAAACCCTAACTGCATCTAGTTTTTCATGGAAATCCAGTTTCTTCTTTGTCTTTGACTTAATTGCGTGAGGCAAATCGACCTATTTTTAAAATCGATTTGAATCGACTCGTCGATGAGTCGCCCCAGCCCTAATAGCGATTTAATGCAAATGAATCGCAAATTCTTTTATCTGATAAAAATTTACCATAAATGTTCGATTTTTCATGTTTTTGACACACTTATCAACATAGGAGAGGAACAAATATGCTTGCTTATTGCAAATGTATTGATTATTAGAACTAAATCAACTCCAGAAACCTTAACACAGGGATGCACACCTTTTCACTGAGGGCCACATTCAGAAAAATATACAAAGGGCTGGGCCACTCACCAGAGGTGAGGTATATCGCCTCAACTCTAGTGTATTAAAGTTAGCAAAATCAATCAAATGTAGGTAAATTATGCTTGATAATTGAATATGCTTAAAGAAAAAAAAACAGCCTACATCACAGCTTTCAATTAATGGGTACTTATTTATTTTGTTTCAGAAAGGGTTGGCAGCTCATTCTCAAAATAGCTGGCTCAGATTGCTTCTTAGTCAGTATAGTGATCCCCTTCACAGCACTGTAAAAATAAGAGGAAAAGGGGATGGGTACATTTCAGGCTTGTTATGCAAATAAGTTATTTGGATTGTTAACACATCAACTAACGTTTGTTGGAAATTTTTATTAACTTTAATTGACTGAATTTATTAAGCAATTGGGCTTAATAACACATGAATACTGTGTAATATATTTTTAACTCACCTATAATGGGAACAGTGTTGTACTCAGTGGGAACAGTGATGCTGTGATTTAGACTGAAGGATGGCTGGCAGGTTAGGAGTAATTGCCTATTTTACACCCCTTGGCCCTAACCCTTAGCCCTAACCCTTCGTTTTGCACGTTAACGCATAGGCCTAGTGTTGTCCCAATTCCCTTGTGTTGAAGGGCTAAGGGCTAGGGTTATCACTTTATAGCCCTCGAAACGGAGATTTTCCAAAGGCACACTTGAAAATGAAGTTTATAAGAAATCTCCCCAAAAGCCTTGCGAATCACCAGCAAGATGAAGGCATACGTCATTGGTAAAAAAAGAAAACCACAAATGTAAGTATTTTCTTTGCTCATAAAGAGTAAAAAATTACGATAACCCTTGTATCTTCTTAGTTTAATATAGTTTCAATTTATTATAGACCTTTTCTTTATAACAAGCATAACAAAAAGATTGCTAGTTTGCTATTGTTTCTAGCAAGACTAGTCAGCTAACGATTCAACACAGGCTAATTTGTGCATAGTTCCATGTCGTACTTCCCCACTATGATGACATATCGATATGAAATATGCACGAAATTAACTCAGGTTCAGCAGCAAAGTTGCCGCGCGTGTTTCTGCTCCTCTAACCTCAGTGCAGACTGGCAGGGTAGGACCGATTGCTAGCTTACACAGTACAGAGCACTGCTTTTGTATCACGACGAAGTGGCCTGGTTATGTTATGAAGCAGGGCTGTTCTTTATTTGATAACTTCTTTGATCGATTGTTAGTGTGAAACATAAGTTTTGAACGAATCATGCATGTGCTTTCATGCTTTTCTACCTCCATCAGAATGGCAAATGTCATGGTGATAATACTGTTAATGCAATAGAAGGGAGGTAAAGATGGAAAAACCCCACCTGAACACATGCTATTTTCATTATGAGTCACCTGTCCTCCATGCAATAAAACAAACATACCTGTTATTTTGATAATCTGGGCGTGTCACCCTTACAGTTTACAGTTATCCCAAGCAATGGCATTGTTTTGTTTTAAATGTGATCAATCTAAACAAACAGCCTGGCATTTTTTTGATTATTGATCTTTTGATATGAGAATGGACACATCCTTGTTTTGCAGAAATTAAGTTAGCATAGTTATGCGTAACACATGGCCATTTCATCCACTTCTGGCATATAATTAATTCTCCTATATTTAGTTCATTTAGCTCACATTGAGTGCTGACACCAGAGCCCAAACCCACCACTTTAGGCACATCTTCATGGCAGCCTCTCCCATTTCTTCCCAAGCCCCCCAACTCATACGAAAAAGAATAAGAGGAGGAAAACAAAGTGTATGGTGGATTTTCGTACACAGGAAAGTGCTAAAGAGCAGAAGCACCACGAGGAGAGAGTGAGGTGTAAACAGCGGTTCTTCTGCCGGTTTGGGCGACAAAGTGATCAAATGCCAAACACTTAATTTCATGTTGGCTTGATTGTGATATGTGCAATTTTTTTACCCTTGCATCAAACAAGTTCCTGTTTGTGTGATGGCAGATTTTTTTACGTTGTGATTGCACTATTCAGATGTCAGTAACTTCAGAAGCACACGTCTTATTTGTATACTTTGTTTTTATGACATTTTGGTACATTCACATAAACCGCACAATACCTTTGTACTTGAATCGATATGACAATGTTGTTAGGTGACAAGAGTGTAACAGTGACAATGAAGCTGACTGATGCCAATTTGAACTAATAAAGTGCAACATTTTCTTTCTGTCAGAATGTTTGTGAGCATGAATTACCGATTCTTATGTTAAGGATAATAATTGAAGCACCCTGGATGTGTCCATTAATGGGCTTTTTGTTGTGTGATTATACAGATTGGTGAGGCCAAACAGGGAATGCATCCATTACCCAGAGCAAGAGGGATGCAACCTGTGGAACGGTTCTGTCTGCCCTGTAAAAAAAACAACACGTTGATAGTCACACACAATGGTATTCTATCCTGTCAGACTTGCATAAAGATCATCCCACAAATCAATAAAGTAAACGGTCGTTAATTTGTCATTACGTGTGTATCCCAAACGGGTTGATCCAACATTAACATTAGTTACCATGTCACTATACTTGCTAGTTAGCATGTGTATATCAAGGCTAACTACAACACAAGTGCTAACTATAACACAAGTTATTTGCAGTTTATCATACAAACCTCAAACTGATCCACCAGCATTCCCAGGCGTTAACCAAGCCATCTTCTTTTTCATTATTTTTCCCCGATTGGCTGCTGACAATGTCCGGCAACAAACTTTTTTTTTGTGTGTCTATTTTGTCAAATCAATGCCTTCCACGACTACTGATGACGTATGAGGATTATCAAGGGTTGTCCCAATTCGTAGGGCCAGATTTCAACTCTTACCCCTTGTGACTCCGTTTCGAGGGGCAAGTCGAAAAGCAAAGCGAAGGGCTAGGGCCAAGGGTTAGAGCCAAGGGGTGAAAATAAGCAATTGGGATTGGGCCTGAGTAAGTTTGGTGGTTGAGATGCGAAGGACATCACAGTGATGGCTGTCAGTCATTTTGTTTCTCAATCTGCCTTTGTTCAGATTTAACAGAGAAAATGTTTGCTCACATATGTATGTTGAGTTGAATAGACTCATTATTCTTTTTGAGTGGCGTCTCATCAGAGGAAACTTGGCCTTTTCCAAGCTTTGGTAGAAATCGGGTAGGGAGAGAAGCTGATGTTGATTCTTTAGAGATTTATCACACTGCATTTCGATAAGTTCTAATTGCAGACTCACTTCCATTTCTTCTGCATCCATCAGGAAGGTCTATTTCTGATCTAAGGGAACAAAACAGCTGCAGCATGGAGCCGCGACTTAGCCAACGCACATCAGAATGGTAGAGTAGGTCCCCGTATTCAGCATCAACAGAGAGGAAAGCTTGAAAGTCTCTGTGGTAGAGCCCTCATGTGTGAATTATGTTGACAGTTTTCCCAACAGTGTTCATCACATTGCCAAGCTGGATTTTCTTGACACAGAGGGCTTATTGGTGGATGACACAGTGCATTTTAACAGCTTCACCTCCACTTTCCTGCACCTTGGCGCATACAATAGAGGCCATTCCTTTGCGCTCGCCTGTCATAGCCGCCTGACACAGCTTCAAAAATTTCCTTACCCATTGTTGTGCTCTTTAGACTTCTAAGATCAAGCAGCTCCTCCGTAATGCAAAAGTTATCGTCAACTCCCCACAAAAAAATTAACAGCTGTGCGGTGTCTGTGGCATTTGTGCTCTCATCACATGCAATTGAGTAAAAATCAAAAGCACAAGCTTTACAAGCTTTTTACCCAGCTTTTGACACTTTATGTTTTAGGTTAGCTGACAAGTTTTCGATTCGCCGCACAACCGTATATCCGGACATGCTAGGTGGTTGAATTCCTGCAATTTTTCAAGGGACATCATTCCTGTGACTTTAGTGAGGCACTGTTTTATGAAGTCACCATCTGAGAAAAGTTTCCCATTTCCCTATGAGTAGAGCTACCCCGTAGCTGGATATTGAGGCATTTTCTTGTGTTTTGTTGACATGGAAGATAGATAGATAGATAGATAGATAGATAGATAGATAGATAGATTCCTTTATTGTCATTGCACAGCGTACAACGAAATTGAGTAGCAATCCTCCTGACGGTGCTATCACACAAAACAAAACAGCAATACTAATACAAGAAATACCGTCGTAGAGCTAGCAGGCTAGCCGCCATTTGCTTAACTTTCCGTTCACGCTCGGTACCAGTGTAGGACATGTAGGTTTGATGTTTGGTTTCATAGTGTCGTAGTACATTAAACTCTTTCAGCACTGCAACAGTTTCATTGCAAATCAAACAGACACACCTCCCCTTGACTTCTATGAAGAAATATATAGTTTTCCCAGCGTGTCGGAAATGTTCTATACTCACTTGCTATCTTGCGATTCTTTGAATCTGCCATTTTTGGTCACCAGTGGCAACATTTTTCTTTGATTGCTCCTGTTTTATGGAGAAGCTGCCTTGTTCAAGATAGTTTTAACACTAGTTGCAGTAACTAAGAAGTACAATACAGTCAAGCACAAGTTTCATGTATGGGCCATATTCCATTATACTTTTTGAATTGCAGCGGGACAATTAAAAATGGACCTAGGGCCGCAGTTGGCCCACGGGCCGTAGTTTGGACACCCCTGCCCCAACAGGTACCGCATTTAGCATAAAAACTATGCTCAGATCATAACTCGGTAAACTCAAGCTGTTAAATTTACATTACTTAGTAATATGAGTATGACTAAGTATCTCACGCGATGCACTGTGTCCAACTTTTTAAGCATTAACGCAAAAACAATCCAGGGACCCACACAGATCAAGCATTTACCAATATGCTCAAATCACTTCATCTCGACGATTTCAAGTCCAAAAAAACGATGCACCAAAAAAAACAACACTCATTCATTGACAACGCAAGCTTCACTCTAGCACCGAACGAGCTTAAATATTTTTTACTATTAACTTCCAGTGGGCTCATGCTAGCATTCAACTGCATGCCAAACCAACTTTCATTTCTGCATTCTGACTAAAACACTGCGTTCATTGAAGAACAGGTACATTCATTGACAACGCATGCAACCAAAGACCCGTGGTGATCGAGCTTTTGAAGCTGTAGCACCTAAACTGTGGAATGCTCTGCTCACTTTAAGGTCTGTTGATTCTGTGGATTTTTTTTAAAAGGCAGCTAAAGAACATATCTATTTAGACAGGCATTTGAGTAATATGTATGTGCCAGATCTGCATTTTATGTATTTATTATGTGATTGCGTCATGCAATCACATACTGTTTTCAGAAAGTCATATCATTATGTGATTGCGTCAACATGATGCAATCATATACTGTTATGGTAAAGTTAAATTATTTCCATTGTCACGATTTTTGGCGCCTTAACTATGGTCGCAGTTTTGAGCGTTTCGCTTCCATTCCAACACCACAATGTCCGTTCGAATGCCACGGAGTGCGCTTGTACACAGCTAATTAATCTGTCCCTTAGTAATTTTTTAATTGGATTTTTTACATGCTTAATTTGCCCATAGACAATTAATGGGGAACAGATTATGCCCTCTGGTGGATTTTGAATGAAGAAGCAAAACTATGCTCCCGTCCGAGTGAGTGTAGCACTCTGGACTCCACAGATCAACCCAAGTTTATCGTAATTCACAAGATTCCACCGGAACTAGGAATAAACCCACAAATGGACCACATTTACAAGACACTGCGCACTGAATGTGAGTTAAGTTATATTTGTTTAACGTTAAAAAGAATTCTGGTGACTTTACAGCAAATTGAAACGAAGTTAGCTAGCCTAAAGTGTGAGTTGCTGACTAGTAGTAGGTCACTGGCACCATAGCTTATTTCAGATAGCTTGCTGGAATGAACTTCTTTAACTTCCTCGCGGCTTTGCAGAAGATAAAACAATAGAGCATTATAAAGAAAAAAAAATCACTTCGGATCCGCAAGTGCTGCTGTTGCATATATGTGCAACATAAAGTGCCATTTTGGAATGTTTTTCAGTTGTCTGCAATAGCAGATTACGTTTCCCAAAAGCAAATGTGTGAGAGCGTGTGAAGAGGGTCATTTGCGTGACTCTCAATGCATGAGTTGACAGTTCTGCTAACCCGTTGAGCCATCTCTCCATAGTTGTTCCATGTGATTGCTAGTATTGAGCTAACTACCAACTAATCGGCAACAAGCAATTGTGGCATGGTGCACCAAAATTATTTTGTTGTTGTGTGCGCGTGTCATGTGTGCCACATGTGTCCAATCTAAACTCAAGTGCAGGTGCACTTTGACTCAAACTTGTATATATTACACTTATATCTGTCTTCTAATTACCCATACAACTTAAAGATGACAACATATGACATATAGTTCACAATATTTATATGAATGGAAGAAGTCAGATGTTGCAACTGGCCCCAAGTGGACGTTTACACTTGTATTCAGTTCAGCACTGTCCAACAACACACGGGGACGTAGTAGTGCTGCAGAGGTTATTTTAGGGGGCTGGCCACCCGCACTGCCTGGTCGCTGATGGTGGAAATGCAATCACATCCCATTTCCTCAGGGAAATGCATTTTCTAGTTGTGTATTTGTTATTGTGTATTTTTTTATGTAGTGTTTTTAGTTTTGCTCAGCAAAATGCTCCATTACTTCAGTTTCACAGCTCACTCACACTTCTTAAGAAAATCTGAATGTAATTGTGTTCATGGGGAAATATAATGTTAATATAATGAAACATATACTGTATGTATGTTTTACATTACATATAGGGAAGCCTTAGCCTTCTTTAGCCTAGGTTACCCGCCACATATGGTCCCGCCCCTTGGCCACATATTGAGAGTGGATGTGTGTTTGATATGCACACATAGGGCAGAGTTGACTTATTGCGAAACATTCATTTGCTGTGTAGCATAGATTTCATCCATGTTCACTTTTTATGAAAACAATAAATTTGATTTGCTCTGTCATTGCGGTAAGTCTTAATTGTAAGTTGCGTAGCAGTGCATTAAGTTTGGGTTAATGCCAGCCAGTTACAGATCAAATATGTACTGCAGCCAATTGACTGGCTAGAGGCCTATTCTACGAAGCGAGGTAACTGGCTTACCCCGGTAAGTTCGGGAGTAACTTTGTGACGTCGGGGGTAACTTCCCGATTAACCATACTATAAAAGGTTGGAATGTTTTACCTGAAATATGTTGTCGTAGCAACTTACGCTGCATCTCTAAACTGCTGAGTAGTTTATGTTGTGGTTAACTCAATGTTCACAATAATAGGGCGCTCTATAATGCTGTAGTCAAGCGTATAGCGTTGTAAATCTGCTGGAGTGGACACAAATATAATGATTTTGTCGGTCAGTCGTTCAAATCATTCAAAATTAGCACTGAGTTTCACAAGATAGTGTCAATATATATAAAACTCTTGCCAATTCAAAGTTAGGGTTAGGGCGGCACATACCACATTTGCTTTGTCAGGGAGGGAGTTCCGGGAAGGAAGATGTATAGGCCAAAACAAAGCTCAGGGAAGCTGAGGGGTGCACGTGATTGGAAAATGCTTGCTGATGTCTTTCAATAACAGAGTCCTTCAGAGACTGGAACCAGACCATGGAGGCTAGACCATAAAAGCTATGTCAGATATAGCAGAAAGAAGTAGCCAGTGGCTGTGGCTGGAAAGGAAGCATCCTATATGGGCACAAAAGTAAAGAACGCCATGTTGAAAAACCATATAAAGTGGTTTAATCATAGATATTACAACTCAATGGTTTTATCAAGTCAAAAGCAAAGGACAGTTGGCATAGTGACTGGTGTATGGCATTGGTCTCTCCAAAACACACCACCCCCCACTAAGGCAGCCATGTTGAAATTCCCTTCCTGTGTATTTTGTAAAGCTTCCAAAAGGTTTATTGTTCTAGCTAGAAACTCCTTTACTCTAACAGTTAATAAAGAAAGTATAATATAATCTCAGCCTTCTGCTGGAGTTGCAACTGAAATTATTGTTATAATTGCATTGCATACCGCCTAGGTGCTTTAGGGAGTATCCCATGTTAAGGCTATAATTTAATAGCCTAATCCTAATTGTTTTCACATATTAGATTATTTTATGTATCCTTGAATCTCAATCATTACAAGTGAAACGAGTCTGTGAAATAGAACGCATTGGTTAAAATAAATCATAGAGGTTAAATTATTTTAATTTGAAAGAGTAAACTTGACTTGCAGAAACATGCACATACGACAAGAACACTTTACAACTTTACTCTCGGTAATGCACTGCCATGATTTGGCCCTTTCACATTTATTTAAACTACTCATATCCTGACATTATCAATGTGCTGTGCTCCCGGAATCAAAAATACAGAGCATGAGCCACTGGCCAAAATATCTGCCTATGTTGCTAACCGCGCCCCTTTTATGCGAATGCGCATAAATTCCATGGAGTTAACACTAACTCATCTTAATCGCTGTCGTAGTACCGTTTAACACCGTTTGGATAATCAAGTGTTCGTCATCTCCGACTTTCCTTGACAACCCCGAGTTAGATTAGCCTCCCTTTGTAGTACAGGTCCAAGGTCTGATAACTTATTCATCTTATTTTCATATGTGGAAGCAAAACAAAACCCTAACGTTCTATTTTGTGTGAGATTTCCGTTACCCATTAGCTAGCCACTAAATTAGTTCAAGACGTGGTGGGAACGTAATTATAATCTAAGGATAATCATCTGTCAAATGTCAACGGTATATTTGTCCTACATCGGCAAACTATTCACGTATTTATTTATTTGTCTTCATATTATACTATATATCTTGCAACTGTTATGTAACTGTTATGTATAGTTGTTATGCACAACTATAATGTAAAATCTCGTATGATAGGCTCTCCTCGTAGGTAAGTAGAAAGACGTCACGCAATCATTGCTGAAGAGGTCATATTTCAATGCTGACGTGATGTTTTGATTTCATACACTGTTCAACATGTGCATAATAACAGCTTGTACGGTGGCCCTGAGAGGCCAAACACATGCAAATAGACAAAACACAAGCAAATAGACAAAACACAAGCAAATTAAGAAAGCATCTACATCTTTTTGCCAACACATGTGCAGCATTTAGAAAATGCACTGCAAATTCAGACAACACATCACATAAACGCGCAGCAAAAACAACACATTACAGAAACGCCCTGCAAATACAACAACAACACATTACAGAAATGCACTGCAAATACAGACACACACAACACAACAGAAGTGTTTTCAGAGGACTCCTATGTGATAAACACCACTGGACACGCTTGTTTAAGTTCTATCTAAGTTTAAGCTATCTCTCAGACAGTGGCATCTTATAAATTAGCAAAAAATAAAATGTAAGTCCTTCTTGGTTTATTTTAATGTTTTGATCGCATGAATTTGGTATTATTGCCGGTATATTTTATGAACCTATATCATTGGCCTTTTGCTTATTATTAGCCTGTGAATTCATACAATGAATTGTGAAGCACGTCATGTTAGCTACCACCGTGTTATGTTAGCTGGCTATAGTTACTTTCATGCCCTGTAACAGAGGACAAGCAAGTTAAAGTACTGGTAGAATTTGCTGACATATGGCCCGATAAAAAAATAAGTGATGTTTCATTTTATCAGTTAAAGTAAGCTTTGCCAGCGATCCTTAACGTAACTGATCCCCAATTGGAGGATAACTTTGGCTAGGCAGCTACAAAGGAATATTTTTGTTTTTAATCTAGGCATACCATTTACATAAAATGTCTCTTTCCCCATTACGTTTTCTTAGGAGTGTCAGACTACATTTTCAGTGGGCATTGAGTGCAAGTGTGTAGCTTAAAACGTTTGTGATGTAGGCTAATTATCTTAGTCTAATTGAAAGGGCTTCCATACCTACCATAAGTCAAAATGTTTGCTGTGAACATTTAAACATTTTTGAATTTGATTGCATGATTTAGGTATATCGCAGATGCTGTTAACCAGTAGGGCTTTTGCTTATTATTAGTCTGCCAACTCAAATAACCCGACGAAATACATATGTTGTGAAGCATGCTGTTACCTGACAATATACGTTAAAGTTACTTTCAGAACTGTCACCAAATTATGTTCAAGGACGAAAATAAATTCAGGACAGCTTGAATTATTTCAAATCTGTACCCTTATGTACAGAAAGAACAGGCAGCTGAAGATGTAACAATCTAAAACGCTCATAACTTCAGCCCACTCGTCTTTTTCGGATCAAAATGTCCTGTTGGAGAACTCACCAACATTTTTCCAGTGCATGCGGGCAAGAATTTTAATAGAGACTGTTTCTACAGTGTCTGTAGAAAGAACTGCGGCCGGTGAAGACCATGAGTCACTTCAAATTGTGTCCATAGCCAAAGGTAACATTGTCTTACGTGTAACCCTCCAAACACAAATCACATAACATACAACACGTGGAGCCACATACCTCACCTCCTGTTTCAAAATTAAACTCTGCAATCAAAATCTAACAATCCTTTTGCAAAATTGTATTTTTTGTCCCAAATGATAAACACATGCACCATCTGAATAAACCATTCACAGTAGCAACCACACACTGATATGCTTTATACAAAACACTGCTGCCACTACGTTTTATAAGTTTTGAAAACCTCACATCCTTCTGTGAAATATTGTTTAAGTTTACAATACATCTATTCACATTTCAATGAACACCAAAATAGAAAGCCCTACTGTAAAATCACAGTGTAATGGTAAATAATATTTAGTAATGTAAGGGATTGTAAGGGATGGGGTGGATGCTGTTGTTTGCCAACACTATATGTATTGAATACGGCCAGTTCCTGTTCTTAGGTGGACAGACGTTGCATTTCTGGCAGTTCTGTAGAAAATGCAAGAATAATGCAAGAATATTATGTAATTGGGTAGGTTATTTTTTAGATACTGTACTGTCAGACTGTCACAGAGTACTGCATAATCAAAACTGTATTACTTCACAGGATCATACCTATTTTTTTGGTTCACTGAAGAGCATATGCTATATACTATATTGTAGGACTGCATAGTATTCTACTGTGATGCAGAATTTAGTGCAACAATTACATAGGTACAGTTTATTCAAGTGTATAAAATGTACTGTAAGACACGCCTGTTCTCCAGTCTAAAGGTCTGTGTTACGAATGGATGCTACCGTCCAGCGACTAAAGTTGGGCTGGTCTCTCTGCCCAGCCTCCCTCATTGTCAGGCCTTGATGTACAGTATGACATGGTCCACCAAAGTGGCCCTGTTGTCGGAAAGACAGTGTGTCTCCATCTATTGTCTTTGTTCTTGTCTTGCTCCTTCTCCTCTTGCTACTCTCTGTCATCCTCTTTTTCTACATCTATCTCTTACTCTCACTGCCTCCATGTGTGCAATGTTCTCACAAAAGAGGCGAGTTTATCTGAGGTCAATTTGTGGCGCTAAGGCTCAGACAGATTGGTGTTCAATTACTGTACAAGTGTTTTCATGTGTGCGGCTGGGTGTTGCTAATTGCAGGTATGTTAAGGTATGGTAGGTTTGCAGACTAAGCAGTATGTTGTGTTTTTTTCCAGGAAATCAAGGATCACCTCGTATGCGTGGCCTCGGTGAAATATTTGTGGATGAGGCATGTGACCTCATCTGATACGGATCCTTGGCCTGAAGTGAAACGGCAACAGGGTCATTAGGAATGTAGGCATGACTGACAATATAGCAAGTGGGCAAGTGCTAGTGTAACACTTGACTTTTATGAAGAGCTTACCATTAAAAAATGAAATGTCCCTGCCACAGGAACCACAAAAACATCCAATGTGACCAGGCAATTGAATTGCACAATATGGACAATACATACCTGAGGAAAATGAACAATGTGAATCCTAAGTGTTGCTAAAACATACAAGCATGTACCCTTAGCATACTAAGGCCAGTGACCTAATATAGACCTGGTTCACAGCAAACATCTGGACTTGTAGTAACAGGAAAAACACAGGTGCAATGGAAGCTCTTATGAAGCCCTTATTTGTCAAGGGCCGAAAAGTTAGATTATAAGGCATACGACATTTGCTCCCTTAATGCGGCCCAAATTGAGCATGTCACAGTTTACAAATACTTGGGAATTTCAATAGATGAAAAGTTATAATTTAAGACACATGTGCTTGAACTCACAAAGAAGGTGAGGATCAGACTTGGAATAAATAAAAATAATAATAATAATAATAGTAATAATAAAAATAAAAATTGCATCCCGCTGTTCTTGAACCACGCTCCACAAACAACTCAGAACAAAGGAAATAGGCCTTGGACCTCACTACAGGCTGGAAAACTCCTTGCAACATGTTCTAACTTCACCACTTCAGAGCAAAGAAAACTTTGTTCAAACCACCTTCGGGACTTCACAACTTCCAACGTTTTCCGAAACAATTCAGAGTTTCAACCAAGTCTACGTGATTTTTAGGATCGCTGGATCACCCAAACTGAACCAGCACACCTTTGTCCTCCTTACCAGAAGAGGTCAATTACCACGTCAAAGAAGACCCAAAATCCACGTTTCTTTTCCATGTTTCTTCAAACAAGGAACTAACTTTCAGAACTTTCAAACTTCACAACTTCCAACATTTATTCGTACGATTCAGAACTTTACCAAAAAAAACACAGACTTCTCAAATTTGGTCCAGCCGCAACAGAGGGCCTAGAACCAGTTATTCAGTGCCACAGCCACGCCTTTCTTCTCACAGTAACGTAAACTCATGCTTTTCATAACGTTGAGCTTTTTGATGCTAGAGACAACTTTACTGATGTGTTGTGCTTACCATAATTTGTCACCATTTTAACTGTTATACTGTGTATGTTTAGATAATAACCACTTCAGTTTATCAATGTCATCATTTAGTCATTCTTTGTAGTACTGTAATTTTCATGCTTTCTTTAGATTAGTAAATACAGATAATTGCTTTGCATTTAAACCCAGATGTGTCATATCTTCGTTTTCATACAATCATTAATTCTCGTAACATAGAACGTCACTACTTCAGAATTGAGATTAAAACATTAACTAATACATTATTAAATTAATGCTAAATTGATTCGGTTTCCCGCAGAGCCATGCTTAGCCTAAGCAAAACTCTGTGTGGTGGTGCTTTGTAGACTAGGTAATTACCCTTCATCACCTTGATCGATTATAATATTAATTATGAATTAATTGTTAATCTACAAAAATTGATAGAGTAATTTACACACAAGACTAGTAAACCAGTCACCCTACAACGTACAGTAACTATGGTGCCAATCGCAGCTAAATAAAAACAATTGTCATGCACTAGCTCATGCTACTAGGGGAATAAAATTATGAAATTGTTTTTGTTAGCGTTAGCTAACTGTATGTCGTTACTATGGAAACAGTCATTTGTGTCTGTGCTTGTTGCTTTGGTTTGAACCCCTCAGTTTTAGAGTGTTTACGATCAGACGTTCGGGATTCTTTTGTTTCTCACCTTGGAATCAGACATCGCTTTATACCTTGCCTTGCTCAGGCTCATGGAGTCAAGTTAGACCGCGCACGGGCATGTGTGGGATGGGCGGAACCAAAGACTCAGGAGGTTGGCCTTTTTGAGAGTTATGATTCAAATTCTTGCAATTTTTTCCCCAATTCTCTAAAACTACATACTACACATTTAACCCCACCTATCCGACACAGAACTGCCAGTGCAAAGTTACTGGGAGGCATGGACATGCAAGTAACCCTTACAATACAACTTATATTACAGTTTAGCTTTGAGGAACTAACTGGTAAGATCTTAAAAGTAACAATAGCGACCTTCAATAGCTAGGAATGTTAACATTACATTACATTTGTGAATTATTTTCAATCAGTCAGGGCTTACTTCTTTACGGTTGTGGAACAGCACATAGAGCCTGGGGGGCTGTACTGTACTTAAGTCATGGAGCCTCTGGGAAGTTGTGGCTACTGGCTGGTACATTTTGGGCCTACAACCAGATAACAGAGACTGGGTTACAGGCTTCAGGGCTGTCACCTGAAAAAGGAAACACTGGTATGCCATTAGGTGTCACATTAGGACTCAGGTAAATTGGTACAGCACTGACACAGTGGGACGTTAGTGTTGCGGTACATTTGATCTTGGAGATCTACTAAAATGGAAGTAAACAGACTGAAGTGTCTTGTGGCATGAGTCAATCTATTTTTGACACTCACAGTAAAGCAAAAATAAGAAATTATACGAGAGATGTTTCAGGTGAAATATCTGTATGGCAAGTGTTAATAGACATCTATTATATGTTACCTAAAGGTGAACAAAACTACAAAGACGATAGTAAAACTTTAAAAGCTTTATTAGTTGTCAAACATCTATCTTCCTGAGAAGCTTGGAATGCCATTTGAACTTAGGTTATATCAGTCATTAACAATAAATTAACACGCAATTCAATCACAAACAACGTAGCTGTCCCACAGGTGTGCAACACAATACCACTTCAACTTCTAGTTCAAACACATCAAAGGAAGGAACACAAGAACTGCTCTGGAGATGTAGAGTTCAGATGCAGATCTAGAATTGGCCAGACAGTCTCCTTCCAACATTTACTTTCATGAGGAAACTGTCTTTAAATCCACACAATCCATCTCAATGTCAAATGCCCCTGAACGGCTCTCAGAATTAGCATTACGCACGACCAATAGCCTAAATCTTCATCCATTTTTCTTCAAATTTTTCCTTCGCCATCACTGATCTTAAGATAGAGTGAAAAGGGACTAACATGCTCTTACCAGTCCAGTAGCATAGTGGAGAAAGAGGACAAGGAAAAAAAATGTACCAAAAAAATAGAAAAGGCAATTCAAGCCACTCCTTGTAACATGCAGTCCAACTCTAAACATGTATGTACAAAACCTACATCTGGTTGCCGTGTAGACTAAGTTAACCTACAACTTTCATCTCCTGACTGGTTGTTTAATATGAGTGGGTTATAAAACAAAGGCACGTTAAGAACATCTGCTGGCTGTTTGGAACAGCTCTGTCCACAAAAAAAACAAACACTATTTTTGTTTTTAACTCTAACATCTGCTGCAAGCCTGCATCTACTCACAGTACATTTCACACTGACTAGTAGCACATCAGCCACATATATATTTAAACACAACTACAAAAATTCAAACATATATATACAAACAATTTGAGTCCTGACCCAGGAGAGTGAAGTCTGACCTGGCAAATTAACAACATTTAGACTTGTCTCAGTTTACATGTTTGTGAATCTGAACCAAATGGGTGCGTCAAAGTTTGGTGCTGATAACATCCCCTGATCTAACTATGAAAAAATATATTTAATCCTATGACGATATACTCAGAACGTTCAGGTCAAAAAGGAAAGCTTGTTTCAGGCCGATGTGTATGGGCCTTGGTTGGTCTAGTGATAAGGCACATGGGAGGCGACGGGGAGGAAGTGGGGGGTGTTGGGGGGGGGGGTGGGTGGGTCGGGTGTCGAAGGAGGAAAAGGATACGGGCATGACTTTATCATACCTTTAGGTGTGGTAACATTGACCTGTGATAATTGACCAGATGACCGTGATCGTCTAAGTCTTTTTGATTTGGAATGGAGACAGATCTTAGATCGGCTATTCTGCTTGAGAAATACCCACATAGAAGTTTGTCTACACTAAAAAAGGAGGTAGAGTCTTTAGGGAGAGTTTGTCTCATGAAAAAAAGACTGAGCTCCCGCACTATAGCACTGTTTTTGCTTAAGTTCATAGAAGTGGTGAAAAAATAAGATCCCTAAAGTTAGTCAAGAAACTAAGAGAACTGTGTTTCTTCTACCAGGTCACTGTGCTAAGCATACAATGCTTCCACTGTGGTTCCATTACTTAGTAGATATCTTGGATGTCTCCTAAAGAGATTTCCAAATGTTGATTGTTGGCATGCATAAAGTATGTGTGTGTGTGTGTGTGTGTGTGTGTGTGTGTGTGTGTGTGTGTGTGTGTGAGGTTGACCGCATGCTCTGTGTCACACAAGAGGTGCTTGGAGCATGCAACCCGCATGCACTTCCTCGTCACTGTTTCCCACCCATCATAGGTCTGTAAGGCAATCCTTTTTGGGACCCCTATCGTCTCACATAACATAATATTACTGTGTGTGTGTGTGTGTATGTGTGTGTGTGTGCCCGAGTCAGCTGTCGACAACATAGCCAATGCAAATAATCCCCTGAGCAAAAGCTACGGCTACCGTGATCCTCAGGGTTTAGGCTAGGATGATTTTGACCACTTCGATCAGGGGCTCTCTTTGACAATGGAAAAATCAAATATTGACAAGGGCAAAAAAGTAGAGTTTGACTCAGTGGAAATTATTGGCTAAGGGAGAATGAGAAGAAACCTCTATGGTCTGATGGTTTTGTTGTGGGGCTGGTTGGACTAACACCATGGTTCCCTCTGGGTGGGTGGGGTTAGGTTAAAGGAAACAGCTGGGAGGAGTTTGATCCAAAGGCTGCGTAGTCTTGAAGGGTTGGCGGCCGATTCGAGAGAGGCTGGAGGTGGGGCGGGGTTGAGGGTCACGGTTTCCGGGTTCGCCTAGAGGACCTCCCGGCTGTTGCGGACGGCACAGCACAGCACCATGCTGAAGATCATACCAATGATCTAGAGAGGGAGAGAGGCAACGGTTACAAGGGGACATCACATCGCAGCTACAGTTTCAAACGCGTCTGTCCAGGTCTGCCTGGGCTCACCATGACTCCGGCGATGCCGATGCCCACATATCCGATGATGTAGAGCTTGTTGTTGAAAAACTCCTGGATGGCTGACACACAGTCCTGCAGAACACAGACAACAGGGAGAGAGGGGGTTAAGAAAACGAACATTCAAAGATATAAGGTGGCACTCACCAATTTAGGAAAAAAAGTGGAGGTGTAGTGCCTCAATATCACAGATTTATTTGGCCATCAAACTAAAAGTACTAAAGTTTCGGCCTAGTTGGCCTTCATCAGAGTATACTAAATAACCTAATACATTCAGATTTAGCACTACAATAAGAGTTTATTTTTTGTGAAGGCACCCGATTCCTCTGCTGTAAGAGAGGGCTATTACCTTGTGGCAACTACCTACAGCATGATAGGGGCCAGGCGATATCCTCGGTGACGCATTGAAGTAGGTGGTAAGACGTTGAAGGCCTGCTAGACTTACCTTGGAGTCTTCTGGGCTGGAGCAGGGGTCATCTTCAGTGCCACAGCAATTCAGCTAAGAGAGGGAGGAAATGATCCACAATTACGTTTGTGTTGAAATGTGAACTACCTTCCAAGGCACACATGATCTATCAACCGAAAAAAAACATTAGAAACACTTGTTTCTACTTACCACCTTGTGGTATGAATTCTGTATCATAGTGCCATTGGTGTTCTCGTCATAGGATGTTTTGTAGAAACTCTGGACATCTTGAATAATCTATAATATCGAACAGTATTAAATAAAGTAATGCGAATGCTAAGTAAATTAATAATGCACAAAATGTTGGCAGCTTTTTTCTTAAGTAAACATACTTTGTCTTTGTTCAAGAATCCAAACACGCCAGCAGCCACTTCAGCTCCGAAGATAATAAGTAGACAAGCAAAGAACTGAAAAAACACACACACACACACGCACGCATGCACACACACACACACACACACACACATTTTAATTTCCAATATGTATTTTTGGTGCTTTTTGTTTGTTAGACGTTCTCTCTGAATTTGTCTAGACTTCTGTAGTTCTGCAATTGGCACACTTCCTTTTTGAGCGAGTGTACTCACCGACCCCAGCAGACACTGGGACTCCCGCACCGCTCCACAGCAGCCAAAGAACCCAACCAGCATTACCAGACTGCCAGCCCCTATCAGAATGTAGACACCTGCTCGAGACACAAAGAAGAGGACGAGTTGCTGTCTTTTGTTGCAGCAGTTTGGGGACATACCAAAAGAGGGCAGCAAACAACAGCTAAGATTTTTGGTGGGAACTAGACAGATGGAGTTCGATGAGGACGCATATTCCAGATTAGCCAGCAGGAGGCAGATGTTCAGCGAAAAAAATGCTGCACCTGCCGACATGTGCTAAACTAATTTCCACAGGAACCAACAGTGTATTGGCCAGACAACTGTCTGGTCGACCAACATCTTGGGTAACCTCTGTGTAACTAAAGAACATTTTCGACGCGAGCCCCCTTTCCATGGCCGCGATCACATAATGTGTTGTATAATATGTGGTATAATGATGATTGTATTCCAGTGTTCATCCAAGAGTGCGCTGTTCACAACAAAAAGGTGAGCTGAGGAAAATGCAGTGGGTTTGGTGATTCATCATCAAGTGACGGGTCCCCTGACTTCCTATTAGCCTTCCTATTAGGAGCAGAGCATCATGGGAAGGCCTCCTGGGAGAAGGGTTCCTACTGGTGCTAATCGAATCACATAGGTGCGGCCTTGTTGCTAGACAACACATTCAGAGAGAGGGGACTTCTTCCCCTGGTGAATCTACGATTGGAACCATGAGGAATATTACAAAAACTTTTATAAATTCAGTGAATCAAATATGCACGTTTTACATAAATATCAGTTTTTTTACTACAATAACACATCGTTAGGTGGATCAATCATTAGCCTTAAATTAATTTACAGTAACTGCTAAAAATCTCCCTTGCGATCCTGTAATGCAGTCTCGTTCTCACTGGGGAGGGCTGACTGGTATCTGTGACTGTGATTTAAACAGGAGGTTTGAAATATGTCTTGTTTGATGAAACCTCTTTTCTGGAGTCTCATGGCTTCCTTGTTTGGTCGTGGCTGTTGCAACAAACATTCTCAGCAGTAACCCATTACCGAGTCACTTAATCTACGGGAAGACTAGCAATAGGCAATTTCCCTGCCCTGTATCCTGGAAGTAAAAAAAACGCAACAAATTATGCTGAGTTAGAGCGTGTGCGTGTTTCTTTGAGTGCACTTGTGTGTGTCTGCTGGTCTTTTTAGGGATGTGTGTTTGGCAGTATAGCGGTCGGCTAGCGCTCGCAGATGCGATGTCCTGTCTGCGAGACACCTCTCAATGTCACAGACATATGTAGTCTGAGCTGTAACTGTCTGACAGGTCACTCACTGCTATGTGTTAGTCTCCAGACCACGTCTTTAACACTGGTCAATAGAAAATTAGAACTCCCACACAAGCCATTTCCATTCTTATTTTTTTTGATGGAGTCGGTACACAACAGAACCAGACAAAGTCATGCACGGTGCAGAGGTCAAGTGGAGTTTGGAAGCCTGCTATTAAGTCAGCGCTAGTGTGCACTGCACGGGCCAACTATGGTATGTGTGGCATGGAGCCGAGGGCTAATATTAGCATCCATGTTTACATCCATCGTTCTACATCATGTTAAGGTTAACATAGTTTGTTTAAGAAATAAAAACTGACAGGAGAGAAGTACTATTAGCCGGTAATAGAATCTATCCGTTTGGACAACATGGAACTCCGCAGGGACAGTCGGCACTTTGCTCACTTTGCGGTCTTCAATTTTCACAAATTGCTCTCCATCAACAACCCGCTGCCTCCGTTTCCAGGTGGAATGGCTGAGTGGTTGAGTAGAGCCTAAAGGGCCTGTGGCTCCTTCTATTTATTTATTTATGGTCGGCTACGACGTGACTTCCTGTTATTCACACCCAACCAACGCTTTGAGGAAGTAATGGGCAAGATGAGCGGGGGTGCACGCCCTATTGCACCGACACGCGTGCAGCGTCTCACATGCCACAAGCATCCAGCAAAAGGGTGACTCTCCTCCACACTTACGGCCGATCACAGAGTTTTCCACTTGTTCATCCCTAAGCCTACAGATCCCAGCCCCTCCCACACAGAGTGTGAGTGTGTTTGTGTGTGTGTGTATGTGTGTGTGTGTGTGTGTGTGGGGGGGGGGGGCAGGACTGTGGTAGGAATATTCCCCTCGTCACACCGACAAAAAGGCTCATTCACGGACAGCGACTGTAGTTGCGTGGAGACTTATCAACAAACAAATGCAAAGTCCTTCTTAAGAAAGAGCACACCACTAAAACCTTCCCAGACAATTTACATAAACTTAAAATGGAAGGTCCTTCTGTGGAATAGTCCGTAGGTTAACCATTTACTCCTATATTCATGTAAGAGTCACAAAATATACACGAAGCGTGCACACAACTTTCCCGTCATGCTCTAGCCGTTAAGGTATAGTAGTGTTTGCCGCGTGCACGTTGCGTTGGTCGGCTAACCAAAATGGTGTCTGTGCCTACCAATGAAGAAGGTGTCGGGGGCTCCTTCTCCATTGAGCAGGGACACGGTCTCAGGGTCAAAGCGCAGCCACAGTCCCACCGCCAGCACCAAGGAGCCCATCACCTGCAGAGGAGAAGGAGTGAGAGGTGTAATAGCAGTTAGCTACAGTATAGAATATAAAGCCATTCTCACTCGACGACGATGTGGAAGAGGTTGGGCTTTCAAGACCACAGTTGGTCGTAGGCACCATAAACATGAAAACTTGCAGAGTCCTGGCGGTGGCAAGATATTCGATGAAGGGCCAACTGAGAAAATGAAAGGCCATGTGGCCTCCCGTTCTCCTTACTGTTCTATCAGGGGTGTGATCTAACAACATGGTGGGGTTAAAACCACTTCAGCCGTAACGATAGGGCCCCTATCTATTCACCCTAAACAAGTTCTGCTGAAAGGCAGCGTGTTTCCCAGGGTGACATCCAAGTATGAGCCAAAGCCTGTTCAAACGCTCTCTTTAAAACAGATTTTTCCAGAGTAAATAAATCAACTGGTGGCACTGAGTTTCTGCATTGGCCCTCTACCCTCCATCTTGTTCTTAGATATTTTGGCTCTAATGCAGTGTGAGCTCGACACAAAAGATGAAAGAAAAACATCAACTTTGTATGTTTTAAACGCTGTGAACAACAACCAATCATATTACATCATTATTATATATATATTTTTTATTATACATATACCAACACACCTCTAGCTTAGTTTTGTTAAAGCAACACAAAATATGTTACATTTCAAGTTCACAACCTCATGCAGCATCAGGGTTGTCAGCTCTGAAAAAAACCTGCTTTCGACTGTGGGCAGCAAGGGGCCTTGATTTATGTCATGTTTTCCATTTTCAGTGCTATATTAAGAAACAAAACACCCACACGCACACAAACACAGAAAAATACGCCCACCCACACCACACAGCGGGCTAATATGACATTCAACTTAAATTGTACTCCTACACCTCTACAGAGGAGTATGAGTACTTCTGGCCACCATTTGCTGCCAAACGTACTGAGGACCGCCATTGATCTAGCATACAACTATCAATGCAACTGAGCCAATATTGTGAACTAAAGCCTACTAGGGAGCTTTAAGCGTTCACTGATCCCCAGGTTACACCTATACAAACCACACATCACCGATTGCTGTCAGTCTGTAGAAAAGTCCTGAGGCGTAAATGCACTTAGGAAGACATTCTGGATAGCCACTTACTCTTTTAGAGCGTAATGGACACTGTGGTGATCCATAGTTTGTGGCATACTTCCCTTTTCCCGATCAATACAAAGAGGTTTTAGTCCTCCGTGTTCCAGGCCTCGTGAGGATAATCCTCTCCAAAGGCCTCTCGAGCCTGGGAAACTAAAGAACACAGGAGCGTGCGTTTGTGTGTGTGTGCGCGCACGCGTGGAGAGAGAGAGATTGAGCATGAGCGAGCAGAAGAGAGAGCGGGAGAGAACAACTTCCCTGAAAAGATGGGAGAGCCCTGCGCACAGGCGCGCTCGTCACGTGGTCCCCTGTGTGTCCCAGATTCGCTCATCCGTCCTGGCCAAGCGGGTGAGCTCTGTCTGGAAGAGTCCATGCGGAAAAACGCTGGCTCCAACACAACCGGCACGCCCCTGTTGACCACCCGGGCCACGTTCCCTTACCTCTCCTTGGCAGAAACATTTGTCCACCTCCATAATCTATCAAACGCCACCTTCACTCTCCCCTGCTCTGGTGTTGAGACAGCGTGCTATGAGTGGGGCTCTGAAGCCGAGCCAGTGGCCTGGGAGTGAAGCTTCGGTATGGGACGACAGGGCTGAGGAAGGCCAGTCCCGTATACAGTGCCAGAGTTTTTGGTGTCAGACCAGAGACGGATGGGACACCGGAGACCAGACAGCAGCTGCAGACTTATAAGGCATGGTGCATCTGAAGGCTCTGGGAGCTGCAGGCTGCCTGTCTGGCTGGACCAGGCTTGCCTGCGTTCAAATGTCTCTCCAGATCTGTTTACTGCCGGTATGTGTCGGCACCTTGGACGGTGCCGTGGTCTGTCATGGAGGAAGAGGTCGTCTGAGGTGAAGATGGCTACCTTTGGCTACATGTGTATGTGCGTGCGTACATGTGCAGCCAATGTGTGTACATGTGTCCATGCTCAATATCTGGAAAGGTCATCTCTGGATATGTGCTGGCCCTGTGTGGGTGTGTGTTTTACCACCACGACAGGCGACGGCGGTGTAAATACTGTGGACTATTTCCAACTCGGCGGTTCCCAGGGTTAGCGCAGTGTAGCGGAGATAGGGGTGCACACACATGATGCAGGACTCACCAGGCACCAATCAACAGATCAGTAGCCAACGGCTACGTGTAACCGTGTAGCCTGGGGGAGGAGCGGCGCTACGGGCTGACATGCTAAGTGCACCGTCAGTCAGCCGAGCAGCAACACAGGGGCCCAGCCATCCAAACAGTCCCATTAACTCACCACCACCACCACCACCACCACCATCGTTACCCCCCCCACTCCTCCCCCCGTTCAACACGTACTTACCCCGTAGCCCTCTGACACCCGACCCTCCCCATTCCCCACCCCCTACTCCCGCCGTTATCAGCTCCGCCACCCTGCCCTCTCGCAACCCCACACCCCCCCCCCCCCCCCCCCGCCATGCT
>JAVQIZ010182791.1:0-10524 GCA_036023535.2 Galaxias brevipinnis
GAGCGAGTTGAAGATCTTCTGGGAGTTGGTTCCAGCTATTTGTTGCATAGTAACTAAACGCTGATTCACCTTTTTAAGATTTTACTCTGGGGGCGGTCAGCAGGCCTGTTCCAGATGACCTGAGGGGTCTAGAAGATTCATATTGTATTTGCATGTCGGTAATGTACTAGACTGTGCATTTGATGAATAAAACACTTTGACTTGGACTTTGAGTCTACCACTCAGCATCATTCACTTGTATTGGATGACCCTTTAGTCCTACATTAACAGGATCTTCCTACCAGAATGGAAGCTTCCGGTATGAACCTCTCCACACATGCTCATTAAAGATTATTCCTTTAAAACGCCTGACTTCGTACTTCCCGATTAACTTACACAAAGGCAATTTCCATAAAAAATAAAGGGTTGCTTCAGTCCAACAAATTGAAATGAAAATCTCGCTAGACTATCTGTGAGCCTTCGCTGAAGTCTCACGTCAGACATGTGCCCAAGCCCCCTTCCCCCGTGTCTGTGGGTTGGCTGACCTGTGTGAAGGCCAGGTGGAGTATGGTCTCGGAGGCCAGGGCCTGGAGGTGGTGCTGCCTGGCCAGAGCTAGGGCCTGCAGCAGCAGAGGCAGGGCCGTGGCGAAGCCCGACGACTCCCAATGGAGCTCGGCGGTGGCCAGCATCACCCTGCAGCGCAAACACAGCCACCGCAATCCTGTCACCTCACCACTAGGCACCATGAAAGGGCATGAGTGCACAACATTCGTCACTGCACATAGGCAGCGGGGGAACACCTGAGGGGGTGTGACCCACATGCCACCCAGCCCAGGTAGCTCGGCTGCCTGCCTCGGCTGTCCTACCTGATGATCATCTCGGTGACCTTGGTCTTCTCACAGCGCACCTGCAGCCTCTGCAGGATGCTGTAGGCCTCGGTGGTTCGGTTCAGAGCTTTCAGTACTTGAGCTTTTCTGTGAACACACACACACACACACACACACACACACACACACACACACACGCAAACACGAACGCACCCATAAATAATGCAGAAGCTGCTGAAGCGCACAGCACTGCGTTAAGTGTCCACACTGTCCCCAGTCTTACCGATAAAGACCCTCTGTTTTGTTAAGGGCTGCGATGGCAGTGACATGGGGCTCTGCCAAGTGATACTTCCCATCGTTCATGGCCCTCTCAAACTGGATTTTGAGTTCACAGAGCATCCACAGCTGTTCCCAAGGAAAAAGAATGGCTTTCAGAATTCCCTCTACTGGAGCTTCATCAACGTTTTCTTTTCAAACCAATGACATATACCCCGTGAAGGTAGCAATGACAGCGTTGACGTGGCAATAAAAAAAGAGAGCAGAGAAAGCTGACCTTGGCGTGCTGGGTGTGGGGCGGAAACTGCTCCCTCAGGTGCTTGAGGATCTCCCCCACGGCGCCAAACAGGCCCTGCAGTGGAGCAACAGAAAGAACAGAGAAAGACCTGGCTCACTCAGCACCTCAACGAAACATTCAGCGCTCAGCCCCAGGAGGCCGGGTGAAAGACAGGGGGGAGCGGGGGGGGGGGTAGTGCAAACCGAAACAGGAGGAAAAGGAAGGCGTGTCCCACATGGTAGACGGAGATAGAAAAGGAGACTGCTGTACCTGCTCTGCGTGGAGCTCAGACAGGTGGCAGAGGGCCACGGCGAAGGCCTCGGTGTTGTTCTGCTGCACCCCAAAGTTCACCTGCTCCAGGCTGTTCATGTTGAGGAGCAGCTGGGCCTGCTGCTGAGCCATGGTACTGGGGGACACACGCGGACACGGACACGGACACACACCGCATCAGCCTACATCCTTACTATGTAGGCTAAGAGTCTATTTGAAATAGGCAAAGAATGTGAACTTCCCCATAGTTGGTTTGGTTAAATTGTGCTGTTGAACCGCTGGATGAGTGTTTGAAGGTCCTGCGGACACTGACCTCTTTCCGTACATCCTCCATATGGACGTGGTCTGGGCCAGGCTGATCTCTATGAGCTCCGACAAGCTGTGCTTCCAGTGCAGGATGTCTGTGTCCTTCAGGGCGTCCATCAGCATGTGGGCAGTCGTACCATGCACTGCCCCCTGCTGGACTAGCGACTGAATACCCAGAGAAGCCAGGTACTGAGGAGAAAAGTCAGAGGGCATTTAATGTACATTTCAAAAGTAACCGCAATGACCAGCGCGTGGGATAATTATCTTACCGGTAGGCAGAAATGTGCAGCCATTTTCACAGAGTCCTCGGTTAAGACCGAACTGTCGGATCCTTTCATTTGTTCTAGTGTGTAAAGCCAGCTCTAAGGTGCAGACAGACAGACGCACTGATTGAGGAACCACAACCTGCACCATATAAAAAAAATAAAAAGGTGATGGTCGTCTACCCTAGTTAAGCAACCTCAGTGATGGGGAAAAGGTCTTACCAGACAATGCTGCAGACACACGTGGTCATTGGACTCCTGGGCGATGCGGATTGCCTCTTGTAGAGCCAGGTCCGCCTGCAGACTTAAAAGTGAACAACAAGTTTAGTCCGGCTCTTACGAGTGGAGCAAACATGAAAGAGGTGTGTAGGAAAAAGCACCACTCACTAATGGCCGAAACGACAGTGCAAGGCGGCCAGGTTGAGGGCGGCGTAGCGTAAACTGCGTCCGTAGCCCTCGTCCCCGTTGCACTTGCCTTCACTCCCAGACAGGATGAGGCGGTCAAAGTAATGCAACAGACTGTGGGTTGAAATGAAGATGTCCTGGACTCGCATGCTGTTAAGGTAGTTCAGGTAATGCTGCAGAAACACACACACCCAACAGTTCTCTCAGACAGTGGACACGGACCGTCTTGCTCCATGGAACTCTCAGGAATTCTTAAGATCAGTGGGCTTTACAGTTATGTAGCTGTAACTAAACCTCGTAGGTCAACCAGTTCTGTAGATCCTAGCTAGATGAATGGGTTGACTGTAGTATGTGGATACAGAAAGCAAATACTTACTGCCTCAGCAAAATCAGGGTTGAACTTCAGCATGTTATTGAGCTCCTCCTGAAGCGCCGCTGGCTTTAAGGCCTTGTTCTCGTCATTCTTCAGAAGGTATGCCTAGGGGGGGAGTATATTCACCCTTTCAATTAAGGCCAACTAACCCAAACAAACCAACTAACCCAACCTAAGTTCTAGATATAAAACGTACCTGTCTGGCTAGAAAATATTCAGCCTGCTTTTGTGACAACGGCCCTTTGCTTGGGATCTCTTCATTCCTACTAAGGTACAAAAAGATATACAAAAAGAACGACCTGACGAGATCTGGCTGCAGGTTTGACAGTAACATTCCCACTCTTCAACAAAAACAGGCTTCGTTACATTATTTGTACAACTGTTATTTCTGCATCAACTGGGATGAATCTCTTACCCAAGCTGTGACTCGTGAAGCGGGGTGTCCAGCTCATCCTTCTCCATTCTGTCCCCTATGGTGTCCTCGGTGCTGGTGAGGTCCATTTCAGAGTCATCTGCAGTCAAGGCTGGCACATGGTGCTCCACCTCACTGGGCTGAGCATAGTGACTGTGGTAGTAGTGCTGCAGGGATTTATACAGCTTGTAAACCTGACTAAAAGACAACTTGTTGTAGGCCAGCAGCATGTGTCTCATAAAAAGTCCTGAAATTATGCAAAAAAAACACATAATAAAACACTTTTCTGAACATAATACCTAAGAGTAGGTAGGTGTCTGACATCATGTTCGATTGATACAATGTATTTGAATATATTTTGCATGATGTTTTGTAAGTGTTCTTACCAACAACACTAGTTTTATAAGCTTCAGAATCCAAAGCACTAAAGGGGGTAGGAATGGTGGAAAAAAAGTACTCCATGTCCTTGAGTTCTCCATCAGCCATTTCATGTAACCTTTAGGGATAAGAAAATTACACACATGATAGGGTCCTTAATTGAAACTGACATTTTGTCAACAACAGTCCCTCAAAATGCTGTACCTTAATTTAACTGCATATGCCGTTTGAGAGCAGCATTCTTCTACAATCTTCAGGAACTGGCCAAGTGATAAGTCTGGACCCTAATGTTAACAAATGGATCAGCAGGCATTAAATGATTGCATTTGTATTTATTTCTGACCAAATATATTAGTGCGGAATAACAAAGGATGAGAGTGGGTTAAGCCAACCTGTTGTAGAGGCAGAATGAGTTTATTCAAGCGCCTTCTTTCAGGAAGAGCTATTGGTTTAGACGTGAACATCTCGTACAATAGAGCAAGAACTGAAATTTTGTATGGTGTCACCCAGTCTTTGATGCCAAACACATTTGCATGAACAACACCGTTGGTCATCATTGGGTTGAAGTACAAACTTTCGTGCACGCTAGCCATTGCAGTAAGTGTAGTTTTGAAGATCTATGTGGTGGTTATATTATAGCAGACTCCAGTCGAAACCACTATTGTTCACGTTAGCTTTACTGACCTAGCCTCAAACGCAAGCTAGCCTGGATCCATAACCCCGTTTGTGCAAGATAGCCTAGCGCGCGGTAGCTTGTCTCGTTTGTTGTCTGTTGTGTTAGCAGGCACGTCAACTGTTGGCAGTGCTAACGTTAGCTAGTTAGTGTTGTTAGTTTAGCAACAACATATATCTTTTGACAGCAATAGGGATGTTGACTTAATAAATATTATAATGTGCACTACTTGCTATCCAACGTTAATTTGTCTACCCAAAAGATTCTTCGTAATGATCTTCTTTTGGCATATTTTGGTCTAGAAGTGGTTCGAACAGCCCTCCATGAGTCTCATTAAATTGACGTAAGCAGAAGCCCGTTAGTCCGAATCAAAGCCTGTCTAAAAAAGAAAAGATTCTCAACTAACTTTACCCCACACGGAAGTGGACACTATCCGACGCAGATAGCTGTCTCCAACTAACTTATTATAGTAATAAATAGGTATTATAGATATTTAGTAACTAAACACACAGTTGTATATCAATAATGAATTCAATCAGTAATTATTTAAATGTGTAGCTCAGCCGGTGCGCCAGTACAAGACAAGGACAGCACCGCTGGATTCAGATAATGCCCTTGGCTAACGTTACCTTCCGACAGATAGGAGTCAAACATTTTTAACTTAAGCTTAAATGAATCAGTCAAGTATTCCCTGTACTTGGTTTAAGTAACGTTGACGTTAGCCTCTGCGAGTGCGAGCCAACGGCAACGGCAACGTCAACGTCAAGCTGCAGCCAGGCAGGTGCCTGTGTGTGTGTGTCAGTGTTGTAAAGTAAGGATCCTTGGCTTGGGATGTTGCAATGATTACTGTTTCGTTAACCGATCTTACCAATTTCCACCTTTCGGAGTTGCTATGAAGGTACAGTTTATTGAGGCTTGCTCCGCTTATTACCCTTAAACATTTATTAGAAAGTATGCAATCTACTGTTAGCTAGCATTGCTGCTGGCTATTTAGCCAACGTCATTAGTTGGCATACAGTTTTTGCAACTAGCAATCGTTAGCTAATGCATGTGTTTATAAATGCTTTGCTGTCTGTTTACTATTCGTAGCTATTATTTTGTACCATCAGTATAGCATTGCCTATGTTTATGTTGGTTATTTTATTTAGGCAGACATTATAGCGCTATTACAAAGCTAGCTGAGTCTGGGTTGTTGTGCTGTTGACATATTTTTTCGCTTCATCAGTCAGTTATCTGGTAATTTATAACTGACACGGACAGTTACTACGTTAACCGAAACGTCAGAATTAGACCCAGTTTCACTTTACTTTGCACACAATTAACTGTTGTCAGCGTAAAGAGCTACGGTGACGGGTGACATGACAATGGTTGTCAAGGTCTGCAATGTCAACTTTCCGTTTCTGTGTAATCGACATCTCAGGCAGGGGCCTCGTCCATGTGGGCTTCATGCTGTGGTCTGCTGAATGAAGTCATGGGCACGGGGGCAGTAAGAGGCCAGCAGCCAGGGTTTGGAGCGGGAGCTGGACCCTTCAGATTCGCCCCTAGTGCGGGATACTCTACATACCCACCCACAACCTCAGGGAGCCCCAGCCTCGTGTGTAAAGCCTGCAGCCAGGGCTTCTCCGTCTTTAGAAGAAAAGTAAGTTGTTGAGTTCAATCGCAACGTTAATCATGGTTTAAATTACAGAAGACAATTAGTACTATATGGTATTATATCTTGAATAAATTCCCCTTATATCGCAATTCGTGACAATTTCAAGTTCCATGCTCTATTGACTGCATTAGTGTTTTGAGTAACCTCATAATTTGTAATCTTATGTGGCAGCCAAATACAGAATATCATCAAGATATTCTGAGAGCAAACTAAATGACAGCATTATCAGTTTTAGTTGAGATGTTAAATTGAAGTATTTTTAAAAAAATTGGAATTGTGTATTGAAAGATTGATCCTGTTGGTAAAAAAGTCCGCATCCATTCTCTGTTGTCATGATAGAGGGTCATCGCAAATTGAATTCCTTTACTTTGCCTGCACTCTGTGCTTTCCTTGGTCACCATGCCAACAGAGAATCCAATCCCACTTCTTGAACGCCTTACCGATTGATGTTTGACAGAAAAGTAATCAACTGCCTCTTGTCTGGGTGTCTGTAGATGGAAGGAAACAGATGTGAATAATTATTAAAAAAAATCAGTTGAAGTCTTAACACATTCATCAGCTTCCTCTGGAATTGTTTGAGCTATAATGGCCCACTTTCTAGTTATATCTCCATACTGTCTGTGTAAATCATACCACTGCTAATGTGGTTGGCTGTAGAATCATTCAATCACAGGTTAATCATTTAGCAAATCTTATTCAGTCACAGCATACCTTGGCAGTCTATGTAACGTGTCCCTTTTATCTTTCTTACATGCTCTCTCTCTTTCTCTCTCTCTCTCTCTCTCTCTCTCTCTCTCTCTCTCTCAGCACATCTGCTCCGACTGTAAGAAGAGCTTCTGCTCCCTGTGCTCAGTGCTTCAGGAGAACCTACGCGTCTGTGCGACGTGCCACTTGCTAAAGGGCACAGCGTTCCAGAGGCCGCAGCTCATGCGCCTGCGGGTCAAAGACTTGAGACAGTACCTGTTGCTGCGCAACATCCCCACGGACACGTGCAGGGAGAAGGAGGACCTGGTGGACCTGGTGCTGTTTCACCAGGGGACCGAGGGGGAAGAGGACCCGGACACGGCCAGCCTCCACTCCCAGGCCCTCTACACCCCGCCCCCATCTGCTGCCCACTCACCCTCCGAGCTCTCTGCCCTGGCTGCCTCTCCGGCGGAGCCGCTGAGCAGGAGCGACAGCTCTGACACCAACCAGGTACAGAGC
Source organism: Galaxias brevipinnis (assembly GCA_036023535.2). Classification (NCBI taxonomy): domain Eukaryota; kingdom Metazoa; phylum Chordata; class Actinopteri; order Galaxiiformes; family Galaxiidae; genus Galaxias; species Galaxias brevipinnis. Next base: position 7,297 of record JAVQIZ010182791.1, read on the forward strand.
GCTGGACTGCCATCCGGAGCCGTTACACCACTCGTCTTCACATGTTTTTAGTAAAGCTGAAGCCCAGATAACCAAACAGATATAACGTTATGGCAACATTGATGGTTTCCAGTCAGCTGTTGTTTTTTTCCCCCTGTGTCTGACCTCCACAGAAATGGTCACCAGCATGTGAGGTAGATGCAAAGGATTCTAGAAAGCATACAGACCAGGATAAAGACAGCGATTGAGAGAGAAAGTGTAAGCGGCATTAGGGCGGGTGCTGAAGAGAGAGGCCAAGCCAGTGGTCTAAATCGAGGATCGAGTTTCCCTATAAATACGTGGACTGTACTGTGTGAACCTGCTAATCTTGTTTTAGGACCGTGAAAGTAAGAGGCAGGGCAGTTCCTCAAGGTGTCAATGGCCTGGAGAGAGGAGTGCCTAATCCTAATCCACGCTGAACTGATCGAGCCTGGCCAAGGGTTTAGAGAGGAGGAGGTCCATGTGCTCAGCCACGTGTTTTTGGTTTGTTTGTTATTTGTTTATTTGTTTGTTTTGACTGTGCAGGATATTGGAGATGCAGCGTCTCTCTCCCTACTTAACCTGGACCCAAATGAACACACTCCCGAGGTCACTCCAGAGGTACACGCCAGTCCTACTCTATTTATTATAGAAATGTATTATAAAAAAAATAAATTTTTAATGCCTTAAGAGTGCAGTGCACTTAAGGTATCTTAATCTTCCTGCTCAGTTTCTGCCTCGTTAGTGCAACCATCACTTTACACACTGCCTGTGGGCGGTGGTGAAAATTCTAAACTATTATTGATAGCCGACACATAACACAAAATGTCAATATCGATAATGTGGTCAATCTGATTGTACAGCAGCTTTGTATGAATGTGTTGCGCCGAAGTGACGATGCTGTTAAATTATTGGGTGCGATTCCAAATGCATATGAATGGGAAGAGACCGGCGAGTTCCTCTTCCCATTCCTAAACCCTTCTTCCCCTTCTGTAGGTGAGCCCCCAGACACGGCGACGGGCGCGAGCCTCCCTCTCAGACATCTCCAGCCTGCGGGACGTGGAGGGCCTGTCAGTCCGGCAGCTGAAGGAGATCCTGGCCAGGAACTTTGTCAACTACTCGGGGTGCTGTGAGAAGTGGGAACTGGTGGAGCGCGTCAGCCGGTTATACAGAGAGACCGAAATGAACAGAATGTCATGTAAGTCCCCGAGCAGAGGGAATAGTGTGCCGTAAAAACTCCAGTCTGTCTTAAAAAGCTATACATATATTACATCTTTTTTTGATTTGTGATTTTGGAATCGCACTGTTTTGAAAAAATTTTTATATATTTGAATTGACTGACTATTTTGATGAGATATTTTTTTTCTTTTCAGTGGAAAATGTGAGCAGCGCTATAACTGCAGGTAAGACGTCGTCCCTTTCTTGTGATGACATTTTCCCGCTAGATATGTGTAAGAGGGGTGGGCTAGACATTCAGCTGTTCACCTGTAATGTATACCCGTCAGATAGTTTACGTGTAAGCTACAGTCCCTGTACTGGTCCCTGCAATTTTATCCTGCCTGAAGACAGATTGGTTCTGATGGGAATTATTTTAAAAAATAAATTCTTATCAGACTCGTGATATAATCTTGCTTTACTTCTCCTGCCCAAAGTGGTTGCCTATCCCCCTCCCATCTGCAACGGTGGCGTTGGAGGTAAGGTCTGAGAAAGCCCCCGATCACTCTCACCGTGACGTGCCATCTCACTGTCCAGCAGTCTGCATGAAGGTCCCTCTCCACTGCTCCGAGGCCCCCCTCATGTCCCCCCTCATCACCGTTTCTGTCCTCTCCATGTCCATGACGTCACTACAGAGTAGCTGTGAGAAATCATGGAACCCGCTCTTTGTCTTGTAAGACGCTAGCTCGATTGTGTAGCGACATATGGCGATGTGTTTCAACTGTATACGCCGTATACAAGTCTGCAGTGTCTTATGGGTTTTTACATTTGTATGTTCTCCATGTCACCGTATATGCTTGATATCACCTCATCTGTAGAATCCAATGTTCCCAGTTGGCATGTAGAGCACAGTATATCTATCCAGCACTGTATTGTTTGTCCTGAGATTCGAACTCGAGCTCAGGTGATAAAGGTAGTCTGGTTTCCATAGAAACACCTGCTAGCCCTTACTTTATTAGACAGTGACATTTCCAGTGGTTTCAGTTAAGTGTGTCCCTCTGGTTCCTGGGAAGCTTGTGTTTCACTACATAGGACCTGTGACAAGGCGTTGGATAAAACAAGGGCTTTTCAGCTTTTCCTGGGGATTGTGTCACGGTCCCATTCCTGCGCTACTTTAGGCCGTGACATCATGGCTACGGCACGGTCCTCTCTGGGACATGCTCTTATCTACTGCTCTGTCTGTGTTGCCCGCCTGCAGATGGTGAAAGGGCGCCGTTGACCAACCAAGACGACAACCTGTGCAGGATCTGCATGGATGCGGTGATCGACTGCGTCCTCCTGGAGTGCGGCCACATGGTCACCTGCACCAAGTGTGGGAAGAGGATGAGCGAGTGTCCTATCTGCAGGCAGTATGTGGTGAGAGCCGTGCATGTCTTCAAGTCCTAATGCAGGGCGCCACCTCCAGCCTGGCTCCTAACCTCCACTACCCACACTGGACAGCCACACCGGGAGAACGACTTTCTGTGGGGGGGGGTCTGCCCACCGACTTTCACGTGCAGCTCAGAGTTTTCAGAAGAGTCTTCAGAATCCCCAAATGACTTTTGTTTGTGGGTGTTCCATGTTTGTTAGTGTCATGAAACGCTCACATTGTTTGCACATTATTGATATTTTATGAATATTCCTAATAAGTGAGATTTCCCAGAAGACAAGCTGGGGAATTAATTTTCCTTTCACTCCACTCCATTCCATTACTAAACAAATGTATATTATGTTTGATCTGAAATGTCAATGATTTCCCTACAAATGTTGACATAATTGAGAATGTGACGTACTTAATGATCTTCACCCCTTGTGTCTGCCTCTGAAATGTAGCATTCTACAGATTGTTCTCAGCAAAGCACTTCTCGTCTGAACAGTTGCTTTAAATTATTGCATATCGAAGTAAAAAATTATGATAAAAAAAACACTGTACTCGTGTACAGAATCAAGTGGAGGTAATTTAGGTGCCAAATATGAAGTGGGATCTCCTCTTAAACCTCTTACTCTCTTAATGTGTTTGTATGGCTGTCAGTGTGT
>JAVQIZ010182840.1:0-10427 GCA_036023535.2 Galaxias brevipinnis
GGCAGTTCTGAAGGCAAAAGGGGGTCCAACCCGGTACTAGCCAGGTGTACCCAATAAAGTAGCCAGTGAATGTATATACATATATACACACACACACACACACACACGGTAATTTGAAACTATAACCAGTAAAATTAGACAAAATAGAAGAGATTTCTCCGCTTCAACCATGAAAGTGAAGTGATATATCTAAATCCCTCAGCGACTACTACTTCTACTATATTTTCATATATTATTACAAGTAAAGCCTCTGGCTCCATCTAGTTAACCAAATAGAGAGCTGCATACATATAATAAAAAAATTTGAGCAACAAATTGAAGACCTTTTAAAAACTTTTATCTCTTTAACACATTTTATTTTTACTGAAACACCCTAGTTATCCAGTATTATTTTATTAACTGCAGTATTTTCCGTCATCTTTCCATAAAAATAAAAAAAAATCCCATTTAGTCATGTTAGGTATAAAGGTTACTTTGTGTCTCAATGGAGTTGGCAAACTTGCGGAAGACATCTGCACTTGGAGGGTCCAACTAAAAAGACAAAAGAGAGCTCCATCAGAACAAATGAGTGTAATACAAATATGAACGTTGATAAGATCAAATACTAGCCAGCTATGCTGTTAAAGTAAGTTGTGATCACGCGATCATCTGTATTCCGCTAGCTATTAGATAGTGTCGTAGTCTGGGTTATGGGTTTACAAACCTGATCATCATATTAATTTACTGTAACCTGAATAAGCTTTGCATCTTGATTCTAACAAGAAAACTTGTGAGAACACCTGGATTTGATGAACAGAAATGGATGAAGACCTGACAGCACTAGCATTACGCCTGAATTACAAACTAGTCTAGTCTTATGTCAGCTTAAACTAACTATCTCCAGGAACCACGTGCAGTCACCCAAGGTGAACAGTACAATGAGAAGTAAATGAACCTGAGCTTGAGAAATAGAGAAGTAGACATGATGGGATAATAAAGCCTGTTACTTGGGCATCTAAATTCTGCCCAAAATTAAGCGACCTAAACCAAGGATTCAGAAACCCATGAATTTTTTGAGAATATAAGAATATTATTAGTAAACCATCATAATTACTGTATACAGAAAAAATAAAAGGTGACAATAAATGATAATTTATAAAATAAAAAAAATGCTTTTGTGATAAATCCTTTTCATACGTTGCTTCAGTTTTCCTAAACGTTTACCTCAATGAACTTGCTGAGATTTGTTAAGATGGGCATGTATGTTGCCATGGTGACGGTGTTCGGGCTGACGACATCACTGTAACACTGGTATACAACAGCTGGAATTTGATGAACCTGACAGTGGCTAAGCACTGAGAAAGATTTTTTTTTAACATTTTTAAAGTTGAAAGTAAAAGGAATTGCTTTAATAACAACAACAAAAAATATATAATTTTACAAGTAAAGGATGTAGTTAATTGTCTGAACATTCAATTTAATTGTCACATAAAAGATAATGTATCGTGCTTGATGTGTGAGCAATAACAGTATATCATACCTGCAGCTGGTAGTCCAGTGACAATGTTGGGCTGCTCCAGCGAAGGGCAAATGGCTTGGCTCTTCGAGGCGCTGCTCTTCAGGTATCGTAGGAAAGGGATGTTGCTGCCGTAAAGATAATCTGGTGTCTTATACTCAGCCACAGGACCATCAGACAACACCATCACACTGAGCCCTCTCTTCTGTAGGCATGCAAACACCTAAAGCAAGCAGGAAAACTACTTAGATCAAAATGCAGGCAACAAAACTACAACTCACTTTTTCCACCAACATCAGAAAAACGTTACCTTTTCAGTCCACTGAAATAATTGGTCTTCTGCGATGTAACAATTGCTTTGGCAAATCAGAACCTGTAAAGTATATACAAGACACTTAAGATAGCAAGACATACTTCAATTGTTCTGAATCCTTTTGCAAAATAAGAATCCTCAAAAAGACAAAATGTGATTATATGCATATATAAGATAATATATAATCTTCAGCCATTGTCAGGGTTAATGTGCATAGCATACATTACCTCAATGAACTCTACTGACACACTCACCGATGGGTTGTCTATGTGCCTGTAAAACACACAGGAGCAGTTTCCTGGGAGAGGATTTCTACTAGGTCTCTTTACGTGCTTATTTCTCTCATTCCACAAAGACGCGTGTCCAACTGCCTCCCAGCTTGCAGAGTTTAGAACATATGCTGACAAAAAGCCTTAAAACAAGAAAAGATGTCCATTCAGTACAGCAAAAGGACACAGAAGAATGCACCATGAGATCTTCTTTCTTTATTTGAGTGGGTCCCGACAAAACTGAGGAAATCTGAAATTGAAATTGTGGACACAACAGCTTACTTGTAGCATTTTGTCCCACTGCTAGTATGAAGTCTAAACACTGTAACAGATTGCGCCCAGATCCTTCCAACGACTGTGTTACTGCTGGATACCACTCCAGGTGCACTTCCCTGATTAAAAAATACATAAACAATAAATACAAACACAGGTTACTGAGATTGAGAATGTTATTGCCATGAGACAATGGGTAACGCTAGCTAAACCAGTTAAGATAAATCCACATTAGCTAAGTTTTAGAACGTAGTATGAAAATTTGAGTAAAATTGCTACCGAGATAGGTTAGCTAGCCAAAAGTGGAAGTAAAACCAAAAGCATCACTATGCTAACAATGTTAGCTTACCTACCGAGGCAGCATATGCACTGTCACCTGGCTGCATTCAGAGCTACGGAGAAAGGGATAGGCTAAAGACTCTACACAAACGTAGCATTCAAGTAGTTACCTCTTTTGCTCAACTTCTTTGCGAATTTGCTCGTCTTCTTCATTTTCTTCCAGTTCCTCTTCGTCCTCTTCTACCGCACGCGAATATACCGACAGTACCTCTCCAAAAAAAGTTGCCATTTTCAGATTGAACGTCACGTGACCTGAATTCTTTCTGAGAATTTGGAAGCTGTTGACCTGTACACGTCAAATGTCCCCACTAGGCGTCAGTACAGCACCTTCACAGAAAATAGCTGATTAAACATATGGCTACAACCATACTAATTAACGGTAGGAATGACTTTTAACACATTTATATAATTTAATTCATTTTAAATGTTTTACTTTCTTCATTTTGTTTTGATGTTTTATTATAAAGTTGGCTGTTATGTAAACAGGGCAGTACTGCAAAAGAGAAGTAGTAGTTTCAGTCAGTCAACCCTTTATAAATGCATTTATTTATTTTTGAGAGATTTGAGTTCAGATGCAAAAACCCTAAGTCAGTATAAAATAAAAATATTATTGGCTTGTGATTTCCAATAAAATAATACACCCTAAACTAAAGCCCAAACGAAACGTTATGTTTCTTGCAATATTTGCATAAAAGTAGAGGCATTTAGCCATGCTATTAATAATTTAACATAAATAAAAATATAAAATGTGTCAATCTGTTGTTTTTATAACCCTGATGATACCTGATATTTTGGGCTTTACACAGGAGTTTCATAAGCAACTTTGTTTCGAATAACTAACGCTATTTACAATACGTCGTTTTCTATCTAGATCTAAATGTTATAAATATCCGAAGTTGTTTATCCAACATACTGCCGTACAGAGACTGTATGTTTAGCACTATTAACTAGTTCCTGTACTTTCGTTGCGTTACAGGAAGTGTGGGGTGAGCAGCTGCCAGTCTAGTGTTGTTGGCTGGGTGGTGTGGCTAACTTCACGTTAGCATACGGCGTTGGTTCGAGTGAAAAAAACAGGGAGGGGGAACATCGCTAAATGAAAAAAACATGGAACTAAGATGGCCAAATACTCCTTATAATTATATTTTACTATGTGGATCAGCATTGTGTGTTATATTCGGTAAGCTATGCTATTAAAACTGGATACACGTTTAAATTAAAATTGCTTTGTTAGGTAAATAGTATATAAGGTTAGCTTGCTAACTACTAACACATTAGCTTGCTAGCCAGCTAGCGCAGATGTACATGCTAGCAGTGTTCTAAGTAATAGTTAGCTAAACGACCATTATAAGAGTTTGAATTGGCCAGCTATGCAGTTTTGTGGTATCGTGAGTATCACAACGTCACAGAACGAGCCAACACAAACGTTGAACTACATTTAATTAATGCTAGACTTGTATACTAAATGTTCGCTAGCTAACTTCCTGGCTACGGTAACAGAACACTAGTATGAGATGTTGGGAAACTTGTCACGTGATATAAACATAACTGATATAAACCTAATCCTTTAGTGGGAAGGAGATTGTCTACTTGTAATCAAGTCTACTTATGTCTTTAGTTTATAGACACATTTTGCTATCCGCTAAAATCTCCACCTTCGTAGTGATGCTTTTAGCTTCAACACGGTCTGTACTAAATTGTTTAGTACAAATAGTTTTGTTGTCGTAGAAGTAGTATTCGGAAATACTACTGACTGCGGTGTGAAGAAAGAGTTCTAACTTAGAATTTAAGTAGTGGGTTTCATTTTCGCCGCTGTTGCCATTCATTTGAGAAACTCATTGTAGTCGACTCTTTGATGTGTCTATGATGTGGCCGGTCTGCAGTCATTCCCCCTTCTCTTACTCAGTGAAAAAGCCACACAACCACAAACAATTATTTCCCTCAGTTAGTTCGCATGAAAAAAGGCAACATGGGCCGTGACACATACTTACTGCATCATAGATTATGCTCTTCCATCACCTAGAATGTGTAATGTGTAAAATATTTTTTTAAAAACGGATGGCAGTGATCTGGCCTATGTGCTTATTAATGCCAATGTCAACCGATACGAAAACAGTCCGATATACGTATCTGACTGGTAGTTTGAGCATTGAGGCTGGCAAGCACAGCACTGTTGGCCCCAAAGATGTTAATTGTGAAGGCTAACCTAAAAATGCCAAGTATGGCAGGGAAGGTATCCTGTTGTTTTATTATTTCACTCTGCGGAGGCAACATTTTGTTGACACAATCTCCTTCCCACTAAAATACTGAGTTCAGTAATTACTAATTATTCATAGTTAGTCTAACCAGTAAGAATTCGGTGAAATGCTGTAGTTCTGAATATAATTTTTTTAATCTTATCTGATTATGTCAAAAATAATTTACTTTTACTTTTAAATGGTGACTTCAGTGTTATATTGGTACAAAGAGACTTAGTTGGCCCACTTCAATAGCGTGTAGTGTAAATGTTGAGAGTGTACCACCCTATGATTTAAATATGAATTTGGTTGTTTTCAAACGGCATAATTCCCTTCTTTCCTAACAGGTACCAATCCAACAAAAGCAATAGAAGTATTTGCCCCTGCAAAGGTGTTTGTGGAGAATGGCACCACTGGGATCCTTAGATGTTCCTTCAAGTCTAAAGAAGTGATTAGCAGTGCAGCTACAGTAACCTGGAACTTCCGCCCTGTGGGATCGGATGAAGCTGTTGCCGTGAGTGCTTTTTTAGTCTGGAGAACTGTAAACAACACTCCTCAATCTCCCGCAGCACTGGAGGCTCAGCAAACCATTTCCTGTTATCGTTTAGAGGACTAGCACACTTACACATTCAGATAATAGGGTGGGTTTTGGTTGGAGTCTAGTAAATTGGATCACAGTTCAAATACTGGAATGAACTTGTGTGGTTAACAGTATTTGCTCCAAAACATTTCTTTAGTCAATATTGTCAATAAAGGAGAAATAGGAAAATAGCAGAGGACAACGATTAAGGGCAAAACCAAACCTGAACTATATTTTGGACCATTGAATGTATTGAAACACATTTTGATGCACACTACCTGCATTCCGCTTGGCAACATGATTGTAAGCAGTGCACTTACTGAAGCAACTTTGTGCTTTCTTTTCCCCCGTTATATTTGTCAGTGAAGGTCTCTTCTGTGCTCTGCTACATGATTGGAATGGCCATTGTTTCAAAAGGACGTTGTGCATTCCCTCCCATTACTGGCACCATCAGCCCTATCTTGTTGGCGTCTACTAGACACATTTGAACCATGATTTCTATTAATAAACACTACACTTATTGTCGGTAGAGGACGACATCAACCAGAAAATAAACATGATTTATTTTCACTCACCACAGCAATGAGAGTGTTGAATAGGAACAGCAATTAGTAATGGTCATATTAGTTACAAGTGCCTGCATAACAAAAATGGTTTCTGTTTCTTTCCCTGTCAGTGTATTGTGCGTGTATAACCGCCACTGCATTCTTAAGAAACGTCTGTCGTTTTTTCTAGATTTTTTATTTTAGCAATGGAAAGTCATTCAGTGGATCGGGTCAGTTCAATGAACGGGTACAGTACATAGGAGATCTGAACAGGAAAGATGCCTCCATACAGCTTCTACAGACTCAGTTCATTGACAACGGCACTTACTTGTGTGACGTGAAGAACCCTCCGGATATAGCCTGCACACCAGCTCGCACACAACTCATAGTTGTTGTGAAAGGTGAATATATTACCCAAAAACATAACCACTTAACTTATGTAAACTCCTAAATGATTTGGTTACTGATGTGTTACACAATCATATGACAACATTTCATTATTTTGTGTTTCATTAACGTCACTGTAATTTCTTTAGCAGAATCTCTCCCACAGAGTAACACTGCAGTTATAGTGGGAGCGGTGTGCGGCGCTGTGATTGGCGTCTTCCTTATTGCCGTGGTTACCTGCTTGATAATAAAAAAGCATCGAACAAGCCACGATTACGAAGGGTAAGTACAACAAAAATTACATCTCTTAAATTCTCATTGTGAGTCTAGCATAAGAGAGGCTGTTTCAAAGCAGGCACATTTATTTACATTCATGGCAGAAGAACTGAAAGTGCTTCCTGTGGTACTACATAGAAACAATTGTCTAGACACCTGCTTTTCCAACGGTTCATTCCAAAAGAAACAATAAGCGTCCTATTGTCTTTAACATCCCTCTTCCTTGAAACACTGTCTACATCTGTGTCCGTTTGTATAGGGGATTCTCTGGTCTTATTTTGTGGTGGGACTCGCCTGAATATCCATTTTCTTTCCTTTTTAACTGGTGTGGGCTTCCCATGAATTGAAGTCGATGTATAATCACATGATCCCTCAGCTGATCTGAACTCTGTTTGTACTGCATGGGGGATCAAGGCTTGGCGTGTCCTCCTCTTGCCTCTTGAAATAGCCGTTATAGAGTTATTCATACCCTAACATGTTGTTTTTATACATTTTCTAAAAGACAGTCTCACGGTTAGTGTCTGTTTTGTCTGAACATATTAGCTTAGTGGTGCTTTAGCCATCTGTCACCTGGCTAACCATGTCACACGGGCTCGATTAAAAAAAACTCAGCCTCTGGTTTGTCAAGATTGCTCTAAGAAGGAAGCAAGATAACATTCCAAAACATAATTTTGTTCATAGATAAGGACATGTATTTGCATGTTTGGTTTGTGACTTGGAACCTTCCTCCGTAATCAAATGCACAGCAATATTTGGTGAATGCTTCCTGTTGTCTTATACAGAAACAAGTTTACAGACACTGGCTTGTCAAAAGTTTAATTCGGAAACATTTGCCAATATTATTGGAGGCTGTTGATCCCTTAGCTGTGATAACAACTTCCACTTGTGTAGGAAAGCTTCCCTCCAGAGGTTTCTGAAGTAACATAGGAGTGCTGCAGGGGATTTGTTTTTGTACTGCCACAACAGTAGAAGTGAGGTACTCTGGCCATAAAGGTGGAAAACCTTACTTTACTGAAACGAAATTGTAAAAAAGAAAAGAAAGAGCCTATTAATTTGAATGTATGATAACTTACAATCAGTCGTGTCTGTGTACTTCCTCATAGTATATTGGTAGAATTCTTATTTTGCGTGGTGTCTCAAATCCTACCAGACAAACCCTACACATTCTACATTGAAGCCTGTCCTTCTGTAAAAGTGTAGTATTCTTTTATTTATTTATTTTTTATTATTATTATTATTATTATTATTATTATTATAAGTGTTTCTTAACTTTGAACACAGAAGCAGCTTGTGCTGCTTGTCAAATAGCCCACTGCATGCACTCACTCCATGGACCATGGAAGTTTAAAACCAAAAACTAAAGTCCAGCGGTAGAAGATTGCTTTTCAAAGTATTTAACCTCCCCTATCTTCAAACACTATCTACATCCGTGTACGTCTCAGCATGAGGTCATGGTTTACAGTGGGACTTTCCTGACTATTACATTGGTTTCATATTTTCTTGGTGTGTGCGTAACCATGTGTTTGAATCAGTGTGTAACATGGCTCATTAACTGATCTTAACACTGTTTTTAATGCATGGGCTGTTGGTAGATGTTTGTTCTCTGAGCTATTGGTACCCCTATTTTTCACCTTTTCTAAAATACCGTCTCACAGTTAGTGTCTATTCTGGGTTAAAACAGTAGTTTAGTGCGTGTTGTGGTGATTCTGTACCCGTCTGTAACCTGCCACATGGGATTGATTTAAAAAAGCTCGGTCTGTTGACGGGGTAACATTTCTGTCAAGATTGCTGTTAGAAGGAAACAAGATATGAAAATATCTATTCTTTGTTTCATAGATTAGTAAAGGAATGTGCATATTTGGTTTGTGACTTGGAACTTTCCTTGATGGCATGCTTGGCACCACAAGATTGCCCCAAAAAATTTAAAAGGTTTACATTATTTACAACAACGATACTTCAAACTAAATTTGTCAAATATTTGGTTAGGACATACCTATTTCTTGCAGCAATTGAGTGCATAGTAGGGGAAAGCTTGGCTTGTCATTTAACAATCATGTTGTTTGTCTGTCTCTTCTCACATACTAACATCTTGGTTTGGGCATTCTAATACACACCAATACAACCTATTTTTTTATTTAATTTACTAATGTAAATTAATCCATTACCAAAAACAAGATATAACATTTTACTGACAACACACGTTCGACTAGCCATTGAGAAAATCATATTGTAACAACCACCAAAAATGTAAAGCAAAAATATGTTGATGAAAGAATTCACGCCTAATACATGCATTGACTTGTTCATATAGCCTCTGAATATTTGCTTGAGTGCTATATTTGTCATTGAGATCCACCCAAACATTAAAATTAAACGCAAGCTAGATTATTTTACAACCATACCAAAAACCTTGGAGAGGAAGATTTACTATGGCGCGCCTTTGTCATAACAAAATATAGAATCAGCTCATTTTATATACAATTTTAAAATAAATATTTTTGAATAAAGTTAGCCTAGATTTTCAATCCATTTATAAAATATATTGTTTAGATATGTATGCTTTTTATTTTCAACCTTTTTTTCTTATTATTCATATTTTGTACTTCCTTCACACACTGTATTGTCAGCACTGTCTTTACGTCAGCACTTCTTACCCCCGTTTATATCGCTATAAATCGACTAGGAAGTTATACAAAATGTCCCCCTTACACCTTTTACCAAATCGCTCATGTCATGTATTATTTCTTCTTGTCTTATGTGTTTTGTGTCTCTGTGTGAACATGTTGCCATCTCTCTGTTTTGCCAAATGCTTCCTGAAACTGCATAAATTGCTCAACTCCCTCCTTACCCTCCACACTGAAAAAACTGGCAAATAAACGTAGATGTGCCATTGAGAGTGTGAGCTCGCACGCCACACGGCCGGGAAAGAAGCCAGAGTCCAGCGTGGAGGGCTCAAGGTGTAGCAGCCCCTCTGCTCCCATCCAGGTAGGAGCTGTGAGTGTGCCCAACCGATCCACCACCACACTTAAGGTCTTTAGGATCGCGACCACAAGACTGAACCCGGGGGGAGGGGGTCACGCAAAAGTAGAGTTGGTTTTACAAATGTATTTTCATCATATTCATGTTGGAAGCACTGGTTTATAATCTGTAAGTATCTGAAAAGGAAAGCAAACACATTTTCCCCCCTCCCAATTAACGAAAGAATAAACTAAATGTCAATGTTCTTTTGGTTAACTCGACAAAAGGGTAAAGAACACTTTTGTGGATTTACCCTGTACATGTAATTTCATGATCATTACATTTTGTCAGAAGAAAGTGGGAGATGAGGGGGTTTTACTCTTTTTGTATGTATTTGTTCTAATATATATATATATATACATATATATATATTATATTATATATATATATATATATATATTATATATATATTATATATATCTGTATATCTTCCACCAGGGACCAGTGATTTACGCTCAGTTGGATCATTCCGGCAACAAAAGCCCAAATTCCTTCCACAAGGTGGAGCCAGTGGTGTACGCGGACATCAGGAAAAACTGAGTAGAGGAGTGACGGGGAGAGGGAACCTTCTAAAGGGAAAGATCACCATGGCTCTAGTTAGCTGCTTTAGGGAGGGGGGGGGGGGGGGGGGGGCGGTTTTAAAAAATTAATATTTTATTTAAAAAAACTAATCGCAATTACAATCAATGGAATTGCAT
>JAVQIZ010182857.1:0-19924 GCA_036023535.2 Galaxias brevipinnis
TTTCAAAATAAAACATCTTTCAGACTCTGATAATCAATAAAATATTTTTCTAATAATAATAATACTTTCTGTGCGGCCCGGTACCAAATGACCCACGGACCGGTGGTTGGGGACCACTGTCTTAGAGGACTCTCTGAGGGCTGGTTAGGGTTAGGTCTCTTAGTGGACTCCCTGAGGGCTGGTTAGGGTTAGGGTTAAGTATCTTAGTGGACTCCCAGAGGGCTGGTTAGGCTTAGGGTTAAGTGTCTTAGTGGACTCCCTGAGGGCTGGTTAGGGTTAAAGGGGCCATATTATGCTAATTTTCAGGTTCATACCATTATTTAGGAGTTCTACTAGAATAGGTTTACGCGTTTTAATGTTCAATAAGCACTTTATTTTATCCAAACTGCCTGAATCTGCAGCACCTCTACTCACCCTCGGTCTGAAACGCTTCGTTTTAGCTCCTGTCTCTGTAAGGCCCTCCCTCCCGACGAGCCCAGTTTTCTCTGATTGGTCAGCTGGTCAAACAAAGGGAATTTGCCTTTGCGCTTACCAAAACAGCGTTTTCACGACATGGCGAAACCACCCGGCCTCCGTTCTGACTGGCTCTGGTGGAGGGCATGCCAACCATTATTCAAATGTGTGACTTCGTGACGTAAATAAGTTACGGAAAAAAACGCTGCTACAAATGAGGCGTTTCAGGCAGTTCAGGAGCAGTGTTTTCTGCGAGAGCGTAGCTTCCTTTGGTGTGGACAATGGGCTTTGTAACTTTTCAGACATTTTACATGCACAAAAAGCTATAACATACTAAAGGAAAGGAAAAAGCATAATAGGTCCCCTTTAAGTCGTCAATATTCACACGACTGATCAGCAACGAGGAGTCACACATTACAAGACGAGTCTCCAAACTACATTTAGTCAGAAAAGCAAGAAGTGGTGTACAACTCCTCCCCCTTGTTTTTGTCTTAGTCTCATTGGCTGTAGGTCGTCGCTGCTCTCATTGCTGGTCACAACACCGTTCACACTAGATGATCTGGACTCTCTGATGCGACCAGATATTAAACCTGTAGAATATACAGTCGGGAATTTAGTCTCATACAGCAAGGCCTTGACTAATTGCACCAGTTGTGTTAGAATCTGGGACTAAATACCTGGGGTGGGTGGGGGTCCATGAGGAGCACTGCTGTGTGCAACAGGGACCCAGTGAAGAGACACGAGAAGAGGGGTGATGTGGGATCGCCTATTTGACCTACAAAGTAGTCTTGCAGCAGCATTCTGAATCGCCTGCAGACATACTCAGCGACTATTTTCGGAAATAGTCCCCCTCCTCTCCGTCTCCCTCTGCACACATGGAGGCAGTGAGAGGTAAATTTATGGCACCAAGGCTCAGGCTGATTGGTGTTCATTTGTTTTCATGTGGGTGATGCCACTTTCAGGTATGTTTTCACTACTTTCTTCTAAAGTGTTTTGTCAAATGTGTCGAGGTTTCGATTCCGTTGTCCATGTCAAGAAACAATCACTCAGAATATGTATAAAACATCTTTATTCTTCATACTAGCCCTGAGGAAATTATCAGTAGCCATTGTTCACATACACTTATGACTCTTCACAATGTTTCTGCGCCACATAGAACAAGTGAGGTAGGGGAGACCGGGTATGGTTGTAACTCTTTTTGCTTCAGCACCTGTAATAGGTAATTTTTCCCCCCAAAACTGATAATGTAATACTAACGGATAGTGTAATAGACTAATGTAAAGTCTACAAGTATACAATGCTGATTGGTCGAAGTGCAACGATCGTTCATTAGACCAGAGTGGATCTTAGATTAGACACCAGCAGATGATGATAATTTATAATTCATTGTATTTAGTTTTTAGGCTTTTTGTCAGAAAGTGCTTTACACAAATTGGTTTCCAATGATAAAAGCTGCAGGAGATGGCTAACATTACACAAGTGAGCGATGGCAAAACAGTTGATTAAACCTCCATATAATGTTCTTTTTCAGCTGAATCAAGTGATTCCTATTGCACGAAATGTGTCCTTAGCCTCACCTGATCTTACTGCATTCAAAAAGGGTTTCAAATCAAACTTGAAATAAAAATAAAAAGTTAATATTATGTAATTTAGATTTATTTATATGGATAGGATATATTGAGCAGTGGGGCAAAATTGTGTCCAGCACCCCATGACCCTGCAAAGGATAAGCGGTATAGCTAATGGATGGATGGGCTAATGTTTTAGCTGATTCAGTCTGTAGCTAACATATGTTATATCATGACAAGTTGAATGTGGATTATTTGTTGAGCTTCCATCTATACTTTGCCACTAACTGAGAAACTGGAGATCAAGTTTAGGACCACACAGACCAGATGACTTGGAACAAAATTCTGACTGGGAACAGTGGGAAGGATAAAATGAGTAGGTCACTCAAGCATGAGTTCTTTGGTTCTGTAAAGATAAGTGGCTAACTCAGTGATGGCACGTTAAAGAAGTCTCTCAACTGAGCTGCAATGGGAGTCGATTGTTTTTTAAAGTTGAAATTGTAACACTGGGGATAGTTGTTGTAATTTAGTGTACCCTGTGTGTGTGTGCATGTGCCCACAGCCCCTCCGTGCTGTGTTAAAACTACCGTAAAACACATGCATACGTACGTACTTACATATTTGCATACACACATATATAATATATGCATACATATGCACATACAGAGATTACTCTTCATAGTTAGATGATGAGCACGCAGGATGGCCATGTCAAATGTCATGAAGTAGTGTGTCTTTTTGATGCCAAAAGGTGGAACAAACATTTATGACTGGTTATGTATGTTCATGTCTGAAAATGAACATAGTATTACAGTATCCATCAGTGTTACATTGTCAGTTTAGAAAAAAAAATACCCACCTGAAAATGTAATAAATGCCCAATAATGTAATAGGTATTACATTACCGGTAAAACTTTATTACAATATCAGTCAGGACATTTTTCAGAAAATTATTACATTATTAGGTGCTACACTGGCTAAATGTTTTTTTTTCCAAGTAGTGATGTTAGACTTTACTGTTAATAACCATTCAATGGATGAATGCAGTTTTATCACTGGAGTTTTGCAAACATTTTGTACCAATCTGTAATGACAGAAATGCAGTGCACAATTATAACACTGCACAATGTCTGATAATTTTGGACCAACAAAAAATGCACAGCTGTCATGGATATTTCTACATGACAGATCAATGAGTTCGGATTGTTATTTGAAAACACATTTTGATAATGTCCTTATTTGATAATCCAAGAGGGGTCCTTCTTTATGGTCACATTGTCAGGGCCCAGAATGGCAATCCCAGACATCTTTTGACCAGTGCCCAGGTACCTTTTTAGAGAAAAGCAGCAGGAACATGAATAAATAAATGTTCATAAATCAGGAATATACTTTGGGGACTTTGTCAGATTTTTCTTTAAATCTTTAGTGAAGTATTGTTTTGGGTTAGGGTTTGTTCACAATTGTTCCTAGCACTGCGTTGTATTGTATCAAATGCCTGACGTATCTACAAAAATGCTGGTGACGTAATATTTCTTCTGAAAAAATACAACTATGGCGTTAACAGTAAAGATAAACCTTGGCTTCTAAAAGGTGATTTGACAAGACTAAATTAGGTCATCATAGTACCTTCCAGCCACATCAACCAGGTTCTTCCTAGTAACTGCAAACAGTCTCTCCCGGTGACCCTGCTTCAGCTCATCTGTGATTCCGTTCAGGAAATGACGCATACCTACAACATATGGAGAAAATGTTTGTTACAATTTTGGGGAATGGTCAAAATAATCTATACACTCAACGTCTTGCATACATTAAATGTAACATTAACTGTAGGAGAGTTCATCTGTACTATTGTAGATCACAGACATTTAGTTAGCGCTCAACAAGAATACCTGAATATTTACACTACTGTCTGGTAGAATGATTGGGACTCTTGTAGTTCCCTGGTCTGCATTAGTATTACCCTTGAGAGGCATCTGATTAGCTGACTTCAGGACATAAAACATTGTTTCACTTCACGTTTTAAATTGTTCACCTGAGGCAGTGAGCAAGATTCTTTTCTACCTCGGAACTAAGAACATCCAAATTAAGGGCAACATTTTAATCGACATGGCTCTGTATTTATTAAGCTAGCAGGGTAAAGGCGTACCTTTGTCTGATGGGGCAACTGGGGAGTCTACTGTTGAGAAAACAGACAGCTTGGCCTCGTCTATGTCTTGTTGGGTAAAGTTGCCTGCTCTGGCCCAGTCCACACCCTGACAGAATGCAGACAGTGTTTGGACCGAGTTGGGGTCCCTGGACAAACAAGGATGTGTGCATAAAGCACCAACATATCAGACTCTTTATAAAATTAAAGCATGAGACATAGGATAGCAAATCAAAGCAGTTGCGCATGATGGCAAAAAATCTATTGATCGAATCAGCTGCCAACCCTCACGTTTTCAAATTCTCAAATATTTGTTCCTGTCGAAAACGGCATTTTATTGTTTAAAAAATAAACTACAACTAATTCATCTGTATTATATATAGCATATATTACTTTTTTGGCTCATCACCAGGTAGCCATATTAGATTTATTGTGTTTTACGAACTACAAGGCCTTTTCAATACCAACTGGTAATCCAAAACTCTACTCCAAGTGAAGCTGCAACAGGATCTACATTAGTACGTGTCTGTTTGTCTTTTCTAATAGTTGGTAAGACTGAAACATTGAGAAAGATTTTCGAAACTAAATAATAACCTGTAACAAATGCATTTTTTCTCTGCATCAGTGTACATTATGAAGGCTTAAGTAGAACAAGTGCCCAGGAATGGGGCATTGGCACCAACCTGGATTTTGAAGTAAACATTAGCAGAGCAAGACAATGTCTCTATATACAATGGAAGAAATGATGCAGGTGGAAAACTATGTTAATTAAATATGATTAATCCCCTCTAAAACTTATCAAATTCACAGATTGAGTGTTGGCAAGTATGCAAAGTTAGAAATGAATCAATGTTCCATTGTTCAAAGGCAAGATAGCCGACCCACACCTGTATGAGTAGAAGGAGAATAATCCCCCGGCCCCCATCCTGGCTCCTCCCCCATAGGCCCCGCCCTTCTCTCTGATCTCTCTGTGGAGGTACTTCGCTGACATCATTTTGCCCAGGATACAGAGACTAATAAGAAAGAAATATTAACATATTTATTAAACATGTTTGTTTACTTCACAGTACGTTTGTGTGTGGAGTGTGACCGTTGATAGGTGTACTGCAAATCATATAGATGTCCTGCTCAAGATCTCATCCTATGAATAGAGATAACATGCAAAAAAGTGATCGTTTTAAAATGTTAAAACATTTAACCTTTAGCGATTCCTAGTGTCATTGTGAATATACATCACCACTTAAATCCCAGAAAGAACGTGTTTACACCAGACACGCTCTCACGTCATTTGAGGCTATCTCCGCTATTGTCACTAAGGAGCAAGGCTGTTGAGGCAATACTTCAATTAACTCCAAAGTCACCTCAGGGTCATGATCAACATTCTGATCATGAAGATATCAATGAAAATCTGTTATGTGTAGTACACCAAACCAGTCTCCTAAAGACAAAGATCACTTACAGCTAGGGCAGCAAAGAAAAGATCAACGGTCAAAAAACAACTGAAGCTGATGCTGAAAATTCAAAACAAGAAATTAATAAAACAACTCACTGCAGAAAAACGAAAAGCTGAGAAGTTTAGAAGGCAGAATCAACGCCTCATCCAAACATGCAACATTGTTGAGAAAAAGCCATCACAAAGAAAGCGGTCTAAATGATCAGACATTGCTCAACAAAGGAAAAAACAAGTTGAGTCCTTCTTGATTAGACATGAGAACAGCAGACTTCTCCCTGGTAAAAAAGAAACCATTGGCAGAAAGGAAAAAATGCAGAGAAGAGTACTAACCAAATCTTTGGTTGACATTCACAAAGAGTACAACCAAACATGTGAAGCACAACATGTTATGTCCTACAGACAGTTTGTTCGAAACCAGCCTTTCTTTGTGACAGAAGCCAGATCAAATGATCGCAATACATGTGCCTGCTACAAGCATGAGAACATGCGGCTCCTTATTGATAGCTTGTCACAGAGGGGTATCCTATCCACAAAAAGCCTATCATCCCTCCTCTCCAGCAAAACCTGTCATACTGAAGACATGAAGTGCATGAACCGAACATGCACTAAGTGCTGCTTTGTTGTAGTCCAGCTTGCCGGGTATAATCCAGATGATCGAGCAAAATGGGAACACTGGCAAAAGCAAGATGTTTTGGTTGGGAACATAACATATAAAAACTGGATGAAGAAAACAGAAACTGGTACAATGAGACAACTTGGGACAAGGCTAGTGAGAACACATATCTGGCTCAGCATCCATTCTGTTGATGTACTTTGTCTTGCTCATTTTCTTAACGTTGCGGTCCAAGCAGTGCAGTGAGAAATTCAGCGTGTAAAGTGACTGGGCAGTGAAGCCTCAAGTGGAAACATAGTGAATAAATTGCGCTATTTTCCCAAGAATATCGAATTTATAATTTAAACAGAATAATAATTCAACTTTGAAAAAAGATTTCTATATGAAACCCATTTTATTAGTGAATAATGTTCCACAACAACAGAAGTTCTGTAGATTTCGATTGTTCTGATTCTCTGTTGAAGTTTACAAAATATTTTGCCAAACCACCGGTGGTACATGTACCACAGTTTGAGAACCACTGCATTATATCATATTAGTGAACAGATCAAGAACGAAATGTATTAGTGATATGCAGTAGACAGTCACCTGGCATAGTCCTCATGAGTGAAGGGAACCGTACGGATACACTCACTGACAAAGTTAACAGGGAAGGGCAGCTGGAAGAATGTTTTCATCTGGACGGGCTTGAAGTTGGGCTCCTGAGGAAAACATATTGAATGAGTGTCAAAGTAACAGTAATGGGGAATATGATTTGTTGGGATGTGCAGTTGTAAGTGGACACACAGAGATGAGTTTTCGGCTAGGGCCAGATCCAGGGACAGCCAGAGGGTCTAGAGGTCTCTGTGAATATCAAGAAAAACAGGAATTACTGTTGAACAGAAAAATAGGGGCGGAATAGATCCAAAAATAGAACAGTCACTCACATTTCAAAAAAGGTATTCTCTTGTATTAAATTTAATTAAGCAATGTAATCTATTCATGCAATAAAGCTTTAGCGTCTTAAACAAAGTGAATGTGCTATTGCTACTGTAGCTTTGCACCTCAGTGATGTGGGGCCACACGGGTTTGCGCTCCTTCCTGTTACCAACAATAGTGCTCATAAAAATGTCCAACTGCCCTGCGGTGTCAGCCATCTTCTGGGGTGTGGCGTTCACTGCACACCTTACAGAGCAATTCAAAATAGTTTAAATCTATTGTGATTGCTTACACAAAATGATGATTACTGCATTTCCTTAGAACAATTACACTGAAAGCAAATCATGGTTCAAAGCTGGCATTTTTTTCCAGATAGCACCTGTGCTGCAAATTTCAGATGTTGGTAGCACAGACATTTAACAGAATTTAGAATTAAAAGTAAAAGTACATCTGTAGCTTTAACAATGTTAGTAGTATCAAAATTATAATCAGTATGTAAACTTCAAAGACTCAAACATCAATGGCCTACTAGGTTACTATAGTAACCTACCTCATGTGCTCTGGGTTGAAGATGTGCCTCTGGATTCTCGGAAGGGTACGGAGAACATGTGTGAGGTCTGGCATCTCTGCTATCCTTTTCATGAACTTCACCTGTCAACCAAGTGAAACTTTTATTGCTAATTACACAATAAACCTTTTGTTTATTACCTACCTACCTCCTGGCAGATATCAATAAATCACATGCTCTGAAATAAGATGCCCTCTCTTGGAGCGCCCTAGGCCTTGTATTCAGCCTCTCAAAAACATTTGGAAGCCAGTTAAAAATCAGGACAGTTGTTGCAGGGAGACATGGCAACCTGCCTGTCAATGACCTTGCGTGCACACTCCTAGTTAAAAATGCGGCTGTGTAGGAGTATTTTGACCGCACGGTACCTAGCTAACAAGCGTGTATTGGCGCGCAGGCATGTGTAAACACCCTCTGAAGGGAGGGGCTTATGAGTGATAGGAGGGATCTGAGACTCTGAAGGAGGTTGGCTTTTTGGGCTGTTTTGATTCTAATTCTTGCTATTTTCTGCCCACTTCTCTAGACTTACATATAGCACCTTTAAGGAAACCCCGGCTATGTAAACAACAACTTCACATTTGTTTTAATTAAACTGAATGTTACAGCTTTGTATTATTGTATTAAACTTACATAAGATAAGTGGATACTGGATTGGTTTTTATTATTTAAGCACTTGATATATTTTATATAAGGGACTATATATCAAACCTGTTCCATCCCACCAAAGGTCTCCTGCAGGTCAGCTGTCGGACTCAGGTTCCGGGCTGCACGTGTCATCGCATACATGTGACCAGAATACGAGATCCCGTTCGCCAGTTCCTGCGCTGACATCATGACGAGCACCCGCAAACGCTCCTCGTCTTCAAAGTGGGGGCTGTGGAGTTGAAGCAGAGCAAGATGCAAAGGGCCGAAAGAGAGACAGATAATAGATAATACTCTACTTCTGAGGGCTAAACATCTTGCTCAGTGGGAAACTTTACTTTGATTTCTCAGAATGATGTTCACCAGATTGGGTCCTTCCTTTTTGGCCTAGCCCCACAAGATACTTCTTTCTGGTACGTCTGGCACAGCTTTTGTTGTCTGGCACAGCTTTTATAGTCTGGCAAAAGGCCTTGCCACAGATGTCTATCTCGTCCAGCAGCAGGAGCACCCTGCATCCCACATCTGGCTCTATTTTAAACTACTCCAACTGTCATTTTGCCAAAGTGGCCTTCTAGCCTAATAATCTAATACAGTGGGTTTCAAGCATTGACTCTTGAAATCCTATTAGAGACTGTTAGTGGAGAGGGTATGTAATGCATTTACATTCTTTTAAGAAAGATACATATGTCGTTTTGTTAATCCAGGTGAATGTAAATGTAGAGGGAATACATTTTTTTCCCTCTCAAAATAATAAGCACTTTACAACAAATTTCTGTCAGCATATATGATAAATTACTTAAAATGCATTATCCAATTGACTGGTATATTACATAATATGAATAATAATAATAATAATAATAGAAGTAATAATGCATGTATTAAACTTTACACCCCACAATTAGAGAAAACTGCTAAAATAGCTTCCAAATTAAGGATATCTAATTGTTATATTGCTTCATATTCTGTTTGGTACTGTGTGAAGCACTTGGGTATGGGGTAGACAAAGCCGAAATGACTGAGTTTGGCCAACGCAAATTATATATATGCTCCAGGTATAAAGTTGAACATTAGGGAGTTGTTGGATGCTTTTAAAATGTTTTGTTTTGTTTTAAATTTGTGAGGAATCTTAAGTTTTTAGGACAGACTATCTTACATAACAACCAAAGAAAAAACTAAGTTTATATAATTAAGATTACCTGTTAAAAATGTCACTCCAAAGACGGAACATATGCGCTAGATTTCTCTCCAGACACGAAGAACTCAGGAGTACTCCCTGTGACAAGAGCAGATGTTTTTGTTTACTAATGAGTCTGTCAGTGTCATTCATCACTAGTTCAATCATTAGACTAGTCGACTAGTCTAAAATTAGGAAAACACTTCAAAAAGTAAAAAAAAAAATTGGAGGGAAATTCACCAAAAAACGCTAAACCACGAGGAACAAACATTTCATTCAATATATAAAATATCTTTAATGTATAATGCTAATGAACTGCAATACATAAACAAACAAAAATATATCTTATTCAAAATTTGTGCCGCCATTTAGATCTCCATGATTCTTCAATTTGCACAGAATAAAACAATTGATTACAAAACAGACAGAAAAACGACAACACTACAATAAATAACCAATGAACCAGCCTAGTACAAGCCACATATCAAAAATGTCAACTAACATTTACTCCCTAACTATTCTGTTTCCATGTCATTTAAAATGGATTTAAAAGTGGGCAGAAAAATCAGATCATTCATTTTTAAAACATTTTGCAACATATTCCAGTCTGAGGATGCACAGTACATGAAAGCCTTTTTCCCACTCACTGTGCAGACATTGTCAATACCCAATGTGTAAAAATGGTGGGATCGCAATGAGTACTGTTAAGCACTCTGTGATATGTAAAAACTTAGGTAGGAGCCTGTGCAGACATGTAGTGGCTTGCAAAAATATTCAACCCCCTTGAAACTTATCAGATTTGTCTGGATTACAAATGGAAAATTGAGATTTTGTTCAGTTTAATATTTCAAAAAGACTGACCCTTAAAGTTATTTCTTCTTTTATTACTCACCTCAGAAACGCTGGAATAACTCACATATCCTGGATAAACCCCCCCCCCCCCCGTGGTATAAATACTTTTTTTAATGGTAATTGTAAATGGTTATCGACGTACAGTTTGTACCTGTTGGGCCGATGACCGATAACAGTCCAATATATCTGTGCATCCATATTATTATTTAGTTTATTTCGACAGGACTGACTGAGACTATGTCTCTTTTGCAGCAGTGCCCTGACTACAAGGCACGTAATGAGAAATAAAATAAAACAATATTAAGAAACTAAACGAAGAGACTTGAGACTTTTCAAATTGTACTTGGATAAAACGACCAAAAACAAAGCATGAAGCATTTGTGTTTGATATAGAGAGTTGTACCAGGCTAGTATATACTATCTCTGCATGCATGAGTATATTTAAAATAGAAATTCCTCCAATTGTTTTAACTTAAAGATTTTTTGAAAAATGCAGGCTGACCTGTTCATACATGTCCAGATCTAAGATGTCAGGGAGAACCTGAGTGGAGACCGACATGCCACCTGTTTTCAGCTCCATTTGTTGGGCTTGCTGTCTGTAGTCCAGACCTCCACAGCCCATCCTGAAACAAACAGACCCTTTGTTATACTTAACACTAGAAGAGCTCAGAAATCACAATGTCTTGGATTGATTGAATGACTGAAAATGTTGGATTACAAAATAATCCTCAGTACAGCAATAAAGTTACCAACAATGTTTGCCTCTGGATATGGGCTAATACAAGTACATAAGTTCGTTGGATATAAGTCAAACCAGCCAACATCACACCTAAAAATAAACCAAAAACTATAAACAGTTGGGGATGTTTCTGTAACACTAATATCATTAGTTAAATCTCTTTTGAGTATTATTATTATTATTATTATTATTATTATGGATATTATCTTGTCTCAATATTAACATGTAGCGCAACCAAAATTAAATTTAGTCTACCAGACAAAATGTAAGAAAAATAAAAACCGTAAGAAACTGACCTGGGGGCATCAGAATGACTATCACCCATGCTGCTCTGAAACCGACCTAGTAGCTCCCAAGTCGTTTTCTACTGACTTACCTGTACATAATTATGTGCCCATGGGCAACAGTCACACTTCGATTTGTGATAAAGTTACGACTTTGTTATTGCGCAGTCACATAAAAGGCAAATATTACATCACATTTGTCTGAGGCAATTTAACGTGACAGTAACAATTATTAAGAATCTAGTAATAATATAATACATTTTATATAGAATAACACGTGTCAGTAGTAGTTTCTATGAAGCAATCTACTGTGACATTAACACAAACTAGAAAATGCATTTCCATGAGCAAACGCGAATGTGATGCATCACAGTCATTGGACTGACCGCCTTACCGCCACACAAGTGGACTGCGCTACAGACTCCGTTTCTTGACAGGGGTTTTTGAAACATGTCTTGGGCGAGCGGCTCATCTACCCCGTTGTAAACATTTACTGTTTAATCACTTGACTTGAAAAATGGGTGAAAACGTATTTGACCTGCCTAATAAAAGTATGTAACCACAATAAAACTATTTGAGAGTATCCAACCACAATGAACTCTAATGCTGTTTGTGTTCCTCACCCAACATTCATAATCATTCATGTAGGCCTACAGATGGACAGAGGAAGACATAGGCCTAGTGAAAATACATAGCAATGTAAGTCTTCTATATTTACAATTCCAACACTGGTATTAACCTCGGGTTCACACCAAGATTATTATAGCTTTGCTTTTTTCATTAGTTTTCATTTTTATTTCGTTTTGAATTTGTGTATTACATTTCAGTTTAGTTTTAATACGGTTTTAAAGCGGATTTGCTAGTCTAGTTTATTTTTTGAAAATGCTTAATTTTAGTTTAGTTTTTATTAGTTTTAGTTTCTTTTTGTAATATGGTGCATTTGTCATGGGTATTAAAAAAGGGCAGAAAAGGTATTGTGAAATAAAAACTCAAAACATTACCATTTAAAAAAATTATTCACTTACGACAGATAATAATAATATTATTATTATTGTTATTATTGTTATTATTATTATTATTATTATTATTATTATTATTATTATTATTATTAATAATAATCATTCATCTTATTTCTATAATGCTTTTATAAGACCCTTGGGATATGGATTATGAACAGGAGGGGCCCCAGGACAGAGCCCTGGGGAACACCCTGTGTGACTGAAATGTATCAGAAGTGAATCCATTAAGTAATATGAATTGATGTCTGTTTGTGAGATATGACGAAATAAAAGAGACTGCAGTGCCCTCAACACCCAACGATTGCAGCTTAGAAATAAGTAGTGTGTGACACACTGTGTCAAAGGCTGCACTAAGGTCCAACAGGATGAGGATGTTGAGGGCTCCAACATCAGCGGTCAGGAGATCATTGGTAACCTTCATGAGTGCAGTTTCTGTGCTGTGGAGTGTGCGAAAACCAGACTGAAGGGGCTCAAACAAATTAATGGCAGATAAACATTGTTGTACTATGAGATGAAATAACGTGTTCAAAGATTTTTGCAAAAAAGGGTAAGTTAGATATAGGGCAGTAGGTTTCAAGAATGGTTGTGTCAAGGCCAGATTTTTTTAATGGATTGGAGTGACAGGAGCAGTTTTAAAGACTGATGGAAAAACTCCTTAGGAGAGGGATATATTGAGTAAGTTAGTTAAGTGAGGAATAAAGGTATCCAACAACCATCCACAAAAGACAATTGTAAAAGATGTCAGTCAGTGTGTTTGTGTCATTAACCAGAAGAATTCAAATGGACACAACAACAGTAGGCCTACATTTAAACAAGAATAAGAATAAGAATGTGATTCCTCTCACATAGCTCATTTTACATATAGTGCTTGGCCAAATCACATAGAAAAGATCAGCAGTAGACCTTATCCCTTAAATTTTCAAATCTCTGTGAATGCTGAGTAATGACAAGGTCAAGTTATACATTCAATACGAAATATATAATTCGACGCGAATGTAACTCTGCTTGCTTATAAGAAGGATCTTACGTCACTAAATGCAGAAAATGATTCTGAAGTACTTTGAGTATGTTACAGTAGATGTTCTTGTTCCTTGTCATTTGGGTTTAGGTGTCCTTGCACAAATTTTAGAAATTATATAAATATTCCATGGCTGTGCCCCAGGTGTTTATGTTTGCTGAGGTCTGTAAAATACATTAAATAAAACGATTTCAAAAGGATTTCCAGTAGTTTCTATTTCATTCAAATGGCTTGTATTTAGTACAAATGTATTGTTTCAAGATGTAAATTCACATTGAAATTCTACTTTTTCTAGATATCAAAGCTTATTTCAGGCTCGGAGCAGTTTAGCTTAATAAGAAATATTTGCTTATTTTAAGCACCGCTGACCCATTTGAAGTTATTGCTTATATCAAGTTATATTTACTTAATTTACATACATTTTCACAGTTTTAAGGGTTCTCAAAAACTAGGCACCAGTTCTTGTTTCAGAAATCTTGTTAAATTAAATTATCTTACCCCATTGGCAATTTAATATGCTTAATCCAAGTTCCATCCATCCAACTTAACCTGAATTTATATAAATGTTTCCTTATTTTGGGATATACATTTCTTGCAGTGTAGTCAGTTTGCTATATTGCTTGCTGCTGGACTTTATATGTTTATTTTAACACTTTCCAGGCCTGGAAATTACCTTCTTTTTTTTTTTTTACTTTTCCAAACTTTCCAGACCTGCGTAGGAACCCTGTCTGTAGATCTTTATATCACCGAAGAATTCCAATGAAAAATATGTATTCTATTTCTGCTGTTAGACAAACATTATTCACGTTCGGAGGCAAGCGCAGACAGAGCGGAAAGCAAAGTATTTTAAGTGTAACTGTGATTTCTAAATTGATTTACTTCATTACTTGGATTACCTGTTTATGTTTATACCTGTTCAAGTATTCATCTACTTGAATATGCCCAATAAAACGTTCTTATCAATGCACTATACAGGTGCCCCGAAACCCCCCCTCAGTAGACCGAGACTCACTTGGTGATGACACTGCAGAAGAGGGGTACGTATAACTTCAGCTCATCAGGCAAAGTGTTAAGACCACACATGGCTCTGAAGTAAACCATCCCATTGGTGGGCTGCTCACAGTACTGGACTGGCACGCCTTCTGAAAGGTAGAGAACCAAAACAGACATTAAACAGCAAGCTAAAGGACCCATCCAGGTAAACATAATATTAGGGCTGTATCACGATTAATCACGTGTCCATAGTTAATTGCAATTAATTGCAAATTAACGCACATTTTTCATCTGATCTAAATTGACCATTATTGTACTTTTAACAAGGTAGGGCTTTCACCGACATTGCGTTCCATATTATCCCTGCCACAACTCAAGCTTGTGCACTGTGGCTGGCGCTGGATTTACCATATATAGTTTGCAGCGATTGGAAGGGTAGTCATTAATGAAAGTCACGGTTCTCTCACTATGTGTTCTAAAAGCTATCGGAAATAGGGAAGAGATGCCACAATGTGTAATGTTTGGAGAAGTTTAATTAATAAATTACTAAAAACTAATTTATTAAAATCGACAACCTGTGACCAAGCACCCGCAGCATGAGAGAAAGCCCCGGGAGACAACTTCAAACAACAATGTTTTGGCAGTGGAAAAGTAAAGCGATCAAGGTAGCTTGATATGAATGTGTCTCGGTAAAGAATGAGTTTCTTGAAAAAATTCACACTAGTAGCAAACTAGAAGAAAGCTAGCTAACATTAGTGTTCTCAAGGTATAGATCTGTTCAGTCTGGTAAAACATATTTCTGACAGGCATTCAAATGAAACAGAGCTATGCTCAAAGCCTCATATCGGGTGAGCCTACGCATTGCCAAGGCAAAGAAACCCCACACAATAGGAGAGGAGCTCAACAAACCCTTCTCCAGCTCTCGGTTCCACTGCCAAATGATACTGTGGCAAAAATACTAAACGACATGTTACTTGACATACAAGAATATGTGATTGAAAAGATTAACCAGCAAAACATATTCTCTTTTCAATTAGATGAGTCGGTGGATGTTGCTGGAATTCCACAGTTGAAGGTGTACAGAACATATGATGAAGACATCCAGGAGGGTGTACCGCCTGGATTTACCGCCTTTGTCCAACGTAGGCATCAACATCTTTGGACCAGCACAAGTCAAATGAAAATGGTATGGAGTTATCTTCACATGTATGACTAGTGAAAACGTAAATGCTGGCTATGGTAGAAAGGTGTCAGAACAGAGTGCATCACAGCTTGCTGAGTATTAGGCTACGTAGCCGCAGACCAGTCAGAGTGTCCATGCTGACCCCTGTCCACCACCGAAAGTGCCCACACAATGGGCATGTGAGCGTCAGAACTGGACCATGGAGCAATGGAAGAAGTTGGCCTGGTCTGATGAATCACGTTTTCTTTTAGATCATGTGGATGGCCAGATGCGTGAGCGTTGTTTACTTGGAGAAGAGATGGCACCAGGATGCACTATGGGAAGAAGGCAAGCCGGCGGAGGCAGTGTGATGCTCTGGGCAATGTTCTGCTGGGAAACTTTGGGTCCTGGTGTTCATGTGGATGTTACTTTGACACGTACCACCTACCTAAACATTGTTGCAGACCAAGTACACCCCTCATGAGAACGGTATTCCTTGATGGTAGTGGCCTCTTTCAGCCAGATTATGTGCCCTGCCACACTGCAAATATTGTTCAGGAATGGTTTGAAGAACGTGACAAAGAGTTCAAGGTGTTGACTTGGCCTCCAAATTCCCCAAATATCAATGCGATCGAGCATCTGTGGGATGTGCTGGATTAACGAGTCCTATCCTTGAAGGTCCCACCTCGCAACTTACAGGACTTCAAGGATCTGCTGTTAACATCTTGGTGCCAAATACCACAGGACACCCTCAGGGGTCTTGTGGAGTCTATGCCTCGATGTGTCAGAGCTGTTTTGGTGGCACAAGGGGGACAAACACGATGTTAGGCAGATGGTTTTAATGTTTTGGCTGATCGGTGTACATATTTCATATTTTTAGGAATGGAAATGGAAAATACTTTATTGATCCTAGGGGAAATTGTAGTATCCTCGTTTGGCCATCAAACAATATAAATAGAACAGCTCATTAAAATAAGGTAATAAAATACACACAGTTAAACAAAACTATAAAAATTAAGAAAAGTTCTGTTAAAATAAAAACGAGGATATATACAATACAGATTATATATATATATATATATATATATATATAAAAAGAAAAAGCATGTCTAGAATGTACCATCAACCATCGCCCATTTTAACTGACTTTGAATTTAGAAATCTAATTGCAGATGGCAGAAAAGATTTCTTAAATCTCTGTTTTACAAAACGGCAAAATAAATATATAAGTGCTATAAAAATGCTGATGTAGCTCTTGATTTTCACATAAATTATTATTGTAGACTCACACTGCCAAATCTATATTACAACCAAATATGGTTAGGAGGAATCCTTTCATTGCTTATTAGCATACACACATGATCCTGAAAAAAAGGGACATCCGCAGTCTGATCCAAAGTTGAAAACTGCTTAAAGAAAGTAGTTCCAAAGCAATGACCGAATCATGCAAATCCCCTCCTAATTAACAGCATCTATGGTCGGATTATTTGTATTTACAAACCTTGGGCTCTCTGTCTGAAAGGCATAATTCAGTGAGTTTGTTGCCGTACAAACCTGCAGTGCCCATCTGAAGAGGAGTGAGTGCTCCAATCTGCATGATGTCAGAAACCTTGAGGGCAGGGAGACAGGAGGCATCCTGGGCTTCGCTCTGGACTGACAACAGCTCTAAACCTAAAGCACAAACAGCTTTCTATTAGGATGTATCCTTCAAATACAGAAACAAAGGTCAGAAGCCACAATTAATTTATTTTCTGGGGGTTAGGACAAACCACAATATACAATGTTAAAAGGGCCCATAATTTAGACAAGCATACATGTTTGTGTGATTCCTTAGTGTCTATGAAGTACATTAAAACACATTTGAACGCAAAACATTTTTTTTTGATTTTCTATTGCCTGTGTATGGAATGTACTTTATGCAAATATAATGTATTTGATTTTATTATACTTTAGTTGGATTTTTGTGTATCTTATGAAAACTGCAACCATATCAATCTCAAATTTTTTGCTTGCGACATTGTCATACGTTTAATTTACTTTTAGTCAGGGGAATTTTCTCTGTAGTGTCATCATTACTTCAGCTTCAGCTGATTTTTTTTCACCCCTGATTATGATAATAATAGTAGTTAGACTGCAGACTTCATTATGTCAATGTTTCGTTTTGGACACCTCATTCAGAGATGTAACTCCCTGGCCATGCAAGCATTTACAAATAAGATATGGTGAGATTCAGTACAACCACTCCTTTCCAAAAATTCATCTATTTCTTTGACAATTATTGGCAGAGTTACAACAAAGTAAAGGAATACATTCAACACATTGATTTTTTTAATGTTCTGTTCCAGAGGCGTAGGTTTGGTTTAGACATTGGTGGGGACATAATTATGTAACCACTGTTGGGTGGCGGCGGGAAACTGAAAGGAAACTAGCTTAATATTATCTTATAAGCACATTATTATAAACTGTTAAACTAACAAACTTAAGGGCTGGCTAAACTGGCTGGCTGTTTTCTGAAAGGCTGTTTGCAGATGCAGTGGCATTTGCTGCTTATATAAGTGAAAATTTGGGTAATTTGCATAAAACATTTGAATTGTGTCATCTGGCCCGGAATAAAAATCGGCAATCTTCTGCCTGCTAGTCCGCTTCTCTATCTACTATGCTAACTAATATATACTAATTTATATGGCAGCCCACCCAACTATGGCAGGCTAGAACCGGCCCTGGTCCCCAACGTTAAAAGGCTGACTAGTTCTAATTTATTACCAGCCAACATACAAACTATTTTGAACGGTAGGCTACTAGTCAAGTAATATAGTGTTTTGTACTTTCATCATGGGATTATAAGATTTATTAATGCAAACAATATGTTGCGCTGCCTACCATAAGCTTACAAATTGCATTCCTGCCCTGTCTGTTTTCTTATTGCCGCGGGTGTGCAGCATCAAACTGTTGCAGGAGATGAGCGACTCTCGACTAAACCAAACAAATTAATGATTTATTTAGGTGGAGTGAGAGGAGAAACGTCAACGTCTATTGTTAACCCTTGTGTGGGGTCACTGGAGTGGATAGTAGCTGCTTGGGAGGGGTTAGGGTTAGGGTTAGGGTTAGCTGCTTGGGAGGGGTTAGCTGGGCTTGTGCAGGCTAGGATACCTACTTCATGAGCATGCTAGATTCAGTCGCTGTAAAAGAAATGTATATGGATTTGGTCTGAAACTGAGGACATAGTTCAAACAAAGTGACTAAGTAAGAGAAGGTAGTTTCAGATAAACTATCCCATATCCAACCAGAGAAGGTAGTTTCAGATAAACTATCACATATCCAACCAGAGAAGCTCCTAGATGTATCTTTCTCGAAGTACACGGTTAAAATATTGATAGTATAGGGAAAAATATAATGCTAGATGTAGTTGAGGGTTTTTAATTATTTTGTGATTCTGAGAAGGCCAGTTTAGGGGTTGTCAATGAGTTGTTTTGTGGCCTGCATCTCACTGCATTGACGAACAAGCTCATCAAGCCAACAAAGCTCTCTCCAAATGGGATGACATGGTGTTTGAAGACAATAGGTCAGTGGATCCCAAACGGTGTGCCTACCCGTGCCGTGTGCCGTAGGATTTTGTGACAACCATACATTATTATTGCAATATACTATATATCCATCCATCCATCCATTTTCTGCTTATCCGGGGCCGGGTCATGGTGGCAGCAGGCTAAAAAGGGTAGTCCACACGTCACTATCCCCAGCAACGCTTTCCTGGAGGATCCCGAGGCATTCCCAGGCCAGATGAGATATATAATCTCTCCAGCGTGTTCTGGGTCTACCCCAGGGTCTCCTACCAGTAGGGCGTGCCCGGAAAACCTCCAACGGGAGGCGCCCAGGAGGCATCCTAATCAGATGTCCGAACCACCTCATCTGGCTCCTTTCAATGCGAAGGAGCAGCGGCTCTACTCCGAGCTCCCTCCGGATGACCGAGCTCTTTACCCTATCCCTAGGGCTGAGCCGAGCTACCCTACGGAGGAAACACATTTCAGACGCTTGCACTCGCGACCTTATTCTTTCGGTCACTACCCAAAGCTCATGACCATAGGTGAGGGTTGGGACTTTGACCGACTGGTAAATCGCAAGCTTCGCCTTTCGGATCAGCTCCTTCTTCACCACGACGGTCTGGTACAACGCCCACATTACTGCGGATGTTGCACCAATCCGCCTGCCAATCCCACGCTCCATTTTTCCCTCACTCGTGAACAAGATCCCGAGATACTTGAACTCCCTCGCTTGGGGCAGCAACTCACTCCCAACCCGGAGAGAGCACTCCACCGTTTTCCGGCAGA
>JAVQIZ010182860.1:0-15263 GCA_036023535.2 Galaxias brevipinnis
CTATCTATCTATCTATCTATCTATCTATCTATCTATCTATCTATCTATCTATCTATCTATCTATCTATCTATCGAGTATAGTATAACTAATTAGTCGTTTTACTTATTTTCCATTGAGGTAAATGTGCAGCAAAATGACAACTGAAAGGATCATTGCTTTGAAAGGGCTTGCCATTTATAATACACTTGCTTACTTAAGCTTGTGTAAAATGGATATCAAAACAATTTTCATTTAGAAGAACATGTCCTTTTCCATGTAACCCATCTATGCTTGTACAACATTTCCATAAGAGAAGCAAGATTTTTAATGGCAAGTCGCTGGCCAAACCCACACTTTCAAGAAACTGTCTACTGACCACAAGGCACTGAACAATGGACCCCTTTAGCAATCAGCACCCACATGTGTGCAAATGTATGCAAGCCATAGTGACAGTGTGTTAATACTTTTTACTTTAAACCATTGCTGCGATCATAAACAGTCTATCTGCCTTACATAAACACATTATAAGATGTAGTCCACTCTTTTATCACATTTTAATTCTTTATACCATTACTCTGTCGAAAATACACATTTTCATAAAAACCTTTATCACAAGAACGTTATATGATCGTATACAATCTATTAAATAACAAAGAATTTTAACAAAAAAAAGATTTGGCCAACTATACTGTGTGATCACACTTGTTTCAGAGAGATCCGATAAATATGTTTTATATGAAATTCTAGCTGCATTTTGAACTAGATGCTAAGCCCACCTCCTGATTGGATGATCGCTACTCTCCATGTCAGGGCTTGGGGGAGGGCCTGAGAATGTGGTGAAGTTGAGTGACAGGGGGCGAGGGGAAGGGCGAGAAGCATGTCTCCTCCGGAGTCCATCCAGCATCTGTCGAAATATGAGAAAAGGAGTACCAAAATACATATTGACATGTGATGATTTCATTGATGAAGAGAATAATGTTAACATCCAGCTAAAAATATAACTAATCGTGATAAAAAATATTAACTATAGCGACAATGATCAATTCTAGATAATTATGTTACTGCGATAACGTTCAAATTCGTATTGAAAATGAAAAACAAAACAATTAAAAAGACCAGGCAGATAATAGGAGGAAGGATTATAAGATTATCAAACAATTATTATGACTAAGTCTGTTAACTGTTGTAAAATTCAGCCTGCTAATTAAATACCAAACAGATATTGCACTTTATTGACAGTTACTCACGTTACACTCGTTCGTTAGTATCTCTTTCACTTATGTATTGCTAATCCTCATTTCAACACAACGGTGAGTTATAGTTTATTTCCTCAATTGTATTTGGTAATCATCTGGGTGTGCCACATCAGAACACACGTCTCTCACATCCACAGTAGTGTGCATAAAGCGAGACAAAATACAAATGAGAGACATAATGGACTAAATTAAGTGTTTCAACATTTAGGTATGGACGAAATTTGTTCAATACTGTTAGAATTATGAAAACACCTTTTGGAAGAAAGAGTGGGTATTCAATGAATGCAGGCAGTATGGTACGCTTGACTGTCTAGACATAAAAACAACAGGATTTGGCGCCACCCTCTGGTCAGGGGTAAATGCGCTGTCTAGTCTAATACAGCTTCAGACAAAGGGATCATGGCAAATTAAACAAAGAAGCTCCCTCACATCACGCATACATAATGCACATAGGCCTATAATATTCAAATGAAATTGCATATACTTTCTACACACAACACACTGATCAACGCAGGTGATAAAAGGTACAATCTCTCTCTCTGTGTAAACTGTTCATTGACATAAGGTTCTAATTGGGGTAGGGTAGGTACTTAAGTCTTGAAATTGTGTGCGTGAACTAAAACCGGTGAGCATCCTCTCTCTATTATCTTTAATGTCGCATATACAAGCTCACACTCAAGCACAGCTCAGAACGTATGTTCACAGTCTCACAGTCCTTTAGTCTGCCTTTGCTATTTTATTTCTATTACTAACAATCCATTAGGCTTATCTGACAAAATCAGATATAGGTCAATGGCACGGTAGGCCTACATATAGCTATAAGCCTAGTCTTCGTCGGATGGAGGACAACATGTTCACGTTTGTACACTGACCAACAGAGGGGAACAGTGCATATACGTGGAGTTATTTTTCTCCCATGTGCGCTACGGAATGTGTCTGCCATAACCACGGGTAAAAATGCAAATCTGTTGATTTTCCTGTACAAAAACTCAAGCCAGACTATATTTATTTCTTACCTCACGGATCATTCAAACTTCAGATTGCTATATAGAAAAGGACATCTTACCGTTTTTCGTTCTATCGTGTCCTCTTCAGTGGACTTAGGCCAATATGTTACGGCCTAAATGTCTTGATGATGCTAAATATATGTTCACATAAGCAATAACTGAGTGTAAAAATTTTCACAGTCTGCACCACAACACGCTGTAAGGGTGCAGTTGGGAGATGCGACTATATGCCAGCGACCAATGCATAAGACCTGGGTGTAATTCTGGAGGCATGCAAGCTCGCTCCCGTTTTGTTTTGACGAGATGCGAACATCAAGTAGACATCTTGCGCGTCTTTGGATGTGCACGCGCAGTGGTATGGGGGACTATAGATAACTCACTACACTGGATGGCAATACTGATCTGGCCCATAGTTCGCTGTAGCATCGTAGCCGTGCGAGAAGGCAGGAAGATGTAGCCCATGCTTATGCACATCTGAAATGCAAACACACCCTAACAAACAGTTGGCCTTTACTTTTAGCTAACTCACAGCACTTGTCTCATGTAAGCATGTGAACAACCGTTTTTTTGGGTATTTCTTCCTTGTTGCATACAGCATGAGCTACATAGGCTACTGTAACCCAAAGCAGCCATTAAAATGTAAAAAGATACGTTTCAATATGGACCTCAATCTATTAGGTTTTAAACTCGTGGGGTCTCTGCTCTGCCATCTGCTAGCAACGACTGAAAACCGGTTAAGGAGGATGCAATGCTTAGATTGGGAAGCGGGAGTTATTATAGCAGTATAGGACTATATTAACTATATTATAACGTCATAATTCAAGTTATAGCCTGTACTATTCACTACGATATGTATCAAGTGTTGTCCACTTTCTGAAGCAATATTGTAGAACCTATTTATTTGATTAATTAACAGTTATTTTATGAACACTACAACAGAAAGATCTTGCGTTGTGAATTTGCATGCGCATTTTAGCGCAACTACATCATGTTGAAGATCGAAGGAGAGAAGAGGGGGGGGGGGCTACTAAGAAAGTAGGCGCGCAGTTTGTACACCCCTTTGGCTAAATTGAGCGGAGTCTGCACATGTTTTTAGATAGAAATTCGTCATACACGAGAACTCCACCTACCAATACTAACGTGAGTTTCGAAACTTTTTTTTAACTTGTTAAATAAATGTAGCTAAAGCGGGAATTACAAAACATGTAGGTCGCTAACGTTAGCAGCACCAAAGGAACAATCGCTGTCGTTTGCTATATTATTTCAGGCTGGCTGCAGGTAGTTAGCACAGAGTAACAAACTCGTATACATCTGCTTAAGTTATAAAAGTAAATGTTTTAATATGGCTTCTATTTCAGGTTTAAGGATAAATTCAGATTTAGCTATCGTAGATCAAAGACCAACACACAACACAGAATAATGTTAGCGTAGTAATTTAGTTTATCGATATAATTAACGCGTCAGCTAACGTCGTTGCAATGTAACAGCCTACTAGATCATCGTACTAGATCATCGTACTAGATCAACGACAACGTTAGATTCTAAGAATGCCCCGTTATTGATCTATAATTTTTCAAGTTTTATCAGTTAAAAAAAAATCTGGGATTTTCATCACATCCGTTTTTATAATTGAATTTTGTTACTTTTATACCTCTGCTTCCGCCCTCTAAATTAAAACAATAGTCACACTGCCTGTTAATACACTATCTGCGTATGTGGTGAAGACATTTTTGTTGAAGATGAGCATGCAAGATAGGTTGTTGGCATTTGGTCCAGTGAAATGTCAAAAGTAAAAATGTAAAATGTATATTATTATTATTATTATTATTATTATTAATAATAATAATAATAATAATAATAATAATAATAATAATAATAATAGCCGTTGGTGCATATGAACAGCAAATAAGTTTGTTTCTGTTCTACAGACAACCACAGCTTTCAATAACCCACTCCACATCAGCTTCAACATTATATCAAGAAGGTTAAAGAAAGCCTGCATCTGTAAGAGGATCTCCGATTTTATTTGAGTGTCTTCCAAAAATACTGCCCAAATATGCACCATGACATTGAAGAGGAAACGACTACCAGAGCATCCAGCAAGTGCTTTGGACAGGTGTGTTAGGGTAATTAACTGAATCATTTTGCCAAAACAAATTATTAAGGTAGGCCACAGGCCACTCTTTTGTTGTGTCAGTGGCTGGTGACCTAAGTTTGAGCAATGTTGATATAAAAATGTATTGCCTATAACCTTAATGATGTTAAGCTGCATTAGCTAACTGGTCATTTATGGTTGACAATGGATGTGTACCGGAGGGGTTATTGGGGACAACAGTAGTAATTTGAAAGCATTTTTGATTGAGTAGAATTTAAACTCTGCAACTGTTTTTTTAATTTTTATATTTTCTTCTGTGTGATAATTGATGTCACTTCTGCATTCAAAAGCATGTCTACACAGCAGAGGAGTATCAGGCGGTGCAGATTGCCTTACGAAAGAAACTTGGACCTGAGTACATCAGTAGCAGAATGGGTGGAGGTGGTCAGAAGGCAAGTAGGCCTACTCATAGGCAAAACATTATAAAATAACATGCACATTCATATCCAATAATTTCCAGACTTTTATCACAGGTATGCTACATTGAAGGGCATCGTGTAATCAGCTTGGCCAATGAGATGTTTGGATACAACGGCTGGTCTCACTCCATCTCCCAGCAGAATGTCGGTAGGATGGCTGCAGTGGCATCTCCTTAGGGAATCACACACAGTCATAAACTGAAGGAGATCCTACAAGTCCCTTAATTTGTCAGTGTCAGTGAAAGCAACCGAGTGACATGCCATTGTATCTCTTAACAGATTTTGTGGACCTTATTAATGGAAAGTTCTATGTTGGAGTCAGTGCGTTTATCAAAGTACAACTTAAGGTCCGAAAATAATTCAAGAATAAAGTATCTTATCAAACTGTCAATTATATTATTACTTGATTTTGGGGTCAACTTGTCTACTGAATTGGTATAGTAATATTGTATCGTTTGATCCCAGGATGGCTCGTTCCATGAAGATGTGGGCTACGGAGTAAGCGAAGGACTGAAGTCCAAAGCCCTATCACTGGAAAAGGCTAGAAAGGAGGCTGTCACGGATGGACTTAAGAGAGCACTGAAGTACTGAAATACTACTCTCATTTCCAATACAGTTATCGCTAAGGCCAGCTTAACTTGCGCTCAACACAGTGGATAGCACAATTGATTCAGTACATTTAATAATTTTTGGAGGCAACAATACTTTTGCTATTCAAGGCAACATTGTTTTTGATTACTTCGAATAGTCCAGTTATTAAGCAATTACTCCCTTATTTGTTAGTTTTCTTTTATGCATATGAACAGTTTCATACAGGTTTAGATTAACTATGCAAAAATAATGAGAAATAATTTTTGTCTTCTAATATCACACTTTGGTAGATAATGATTGCCGTGGTAAATTGGTGACATAGAGACAACAATTCTATATAGTTTTTACTTTGACTTGCCACACACAGCCCTAGGTTTTAGGTAGGTGGAAAATATATACATAAAAATAACAGTATTACAGTTTCTTATAGCATTGTTTACTATGCCATTTGTAATTTAAAGATGTGCAGAATTAGTAGACAGATTGTGTATTTATGGTGGTTGGTGGGGGTAACCAGTGGTTTTATTTGCACCTCCTCCATCCAGATGTTTTGGAAATGCCTTGGGAAACTGCATCATGAATAAGGAATATCTTATTGCCATCAACAAGATCCCTAAACAGGTCAGATTATGTTCCTTATAGCTGTGTTTTGTAGAAGTTCTAGGATCCATTATTTGTGATTAATCCTATTAATTCTGTCTTCATTCACAGCCTGCTCCTCCTCTTGATCCAGCTCAGACCAAGCGGACAGACAGTGAGCCGTTGGTGGAGAAAGCCCGATACTCTAGTCTGGCCAAAGAGGAGAGTACTGGGACTGGGGCTGTCAGGGCCCCTCTGGAGCCTAGAGCCATCAACCACTATCCTCTAAGAGGCCAGGGGGATAGGTCAGAAGCCAGGACCTCTCGCTCTTTTACTCCTCCTTCTCCTGCCTCTGTACCTGAACCGGCAAACCCAGCAGCTCATTCAGACAGTGAGAACAAACCAAACACGGGGTAATCACAACCACCCATTGCCTCAGTCCCCAAACAATGCTTTATTTTGTTAATGCAAATAGTAAATGCAATTCTGGATGTGGGCAAAACCACTCTTTTGCTGCTTCCTCCTCCTGTGAAGTAAATAGCTGTTCTGATAATTGACAATCTTCTTCTTGTGGTCTACCAAGATATGGGGCAGACTCTGGGGATGTATGCCTGTCTGAAGCACAAAGTGACCCCAAGCAACTAAGAAAGCTCAAGCAGCAACAGCTTCAGCAGAAGTTCAGAGAAGAAATGGAGGCTAAGAGACTCCAACAGGGGCAAGGACAAGCTCTACTCCAGCTGAAGACTGAAGACATAGAATCAGTAGGGCAGCCAGCAGCTGGTGGAAGTCATGGTGAGAGTAATATTCTTTTGACATGTTGTTAACAAGCCTTGAGTATTTGGCCTGTTTTGTGTTGCGTTTCCACTTCACCCCAAGACAGTGCAGCCTCTATCTCTAAACCTTGTTGGACACCCCAACCCCTCGGGACTCCTTTACCATGAAGAGGCACACACCTTTACCTAAAACGCTCACAGGGGACACTCAAGTCATGCAGCAGAACGAGTATTTGCTTGGTACTGTAAACTACCAGCAGAGGGCGCAAGACATACTCCCAAAATGATGAGTAGTGCTTTACATTTGTGAGCCTATCACTCACTGCTTTTCTTCCTTTCATACTCAGACGATCCTGAGCTGTGGGATTTCACCCTGGATGGGATTGAGGAGTTAATTGTTCCTTCAGAAGGGCCGCCCTCAAGATGTTCCCGGCCTTCTACACCAGGGAGTCATCGGATGCAGACACGAAGCAAGACCCCTCAAAGAGGGCCTGCTCAGTCTTTGAGGCCCCCAGCCAGTTTCTCTGAATCCATGCCCTATAACAACAGGCAACAGCAGCAGCAGAACCAAGCCCTGCCAGGTGATACTTAATGAAAGAAAAATATCTATCAGAATGAGGTAGAGCATCCTTTTTACATTATTTGTTATTTTTAATCTCATACAGGTGAGCCATGTAGTCCATACAGAACTGGACAGTACATGAAAAAACGCAAGCTGGAGACGTGAACATCATATGAGTCGTTGAAGTTGTTAACTTGATTTTATTTATATTTTACTAGCGTTGATTTATTTTGTTAATATTCAAACAGAGTTATTTCAATGTATATTATTACCTCATTTTACTGTTTAGTTGTAATGGTACTGCTAATTGAATTTGTGTTTGAGAAATGTGGTCTGCTGTTGTAAAAACAAATTAAGTCAGTACAGTTGAAGCCAGTTAATTCATTGTTAAGCTAGTATAAAAGCTAGCTAGAACAAACCCTGATTCTGGAGCTGAAAGGTCTCTGGAGGATTAGCCATGGTCAACGGGAAGAAAAAAAATCTCCAATTATATGAAGATTACAGTAAAACCATGTTAATGTCAATAATCCTTTGCACGACATGTGCACCTGGGTTTTAACACATTTCCTTAGGTTAACATTTTGGGGGAAACGTATTTCTGGAACCAGTTAAAACCAATAGAAAATGCTAAAACACAATCATTTATTTATTTTATTTCTCTCTTTTTTACATTTTGTACAATGTGAAATAAAGCATACACAAAACACAGTGACCAGATAGTATAACAGGAAATAACTGGGTCTCAGAAGCTGTATGAGACAATATTGTAGAGCGGAATCGTTTGATAAATAAACAGTTAAGCCTTTTGATATGGTGAATATTTTAACAGGAGCCGTGCTGTATAGTGGACTGTGGGTTGGTCAGTAAAGCCAGCATGCAGTTTGTCATACAGTCACTGAAACAAGTATACTTGTGTGACAGTAATGGATGGCAATTCAACAGATCAGCACTTAGTGAGGATTCACTTACAGAAAGGCAGATAATGAAAAGAAAGCAATAGCTCTATACAAATATCAAAAACATTTTACTTTCAGTAACAACCTTCCTCAGCATGCAAATGGTATCTATTCCACCTAGAAAAGTTGAAACATTGCATATTCTGCATTGCAGTAACTTATTTTTTTTTCTCTAGAGAATAAGTAATTTTTAAGTCATTGGTGGGTGAGAAAGTCAGTAAGGGATGGCACTGTAAGTGGTAAAATAATTTGGACAACTTGGTAAATTACAATTCAATCCTTTCTATTCCATTAGGATTAAGTCAGTAATGCGCACAATACTGTAATGATAATGTTCAATTGTCTCATCCAAAACCTTAAACAGGAAAACATATTTAACAGTAGATACAAACACATTTAGTTGTAGATAAAGAAAAACTGTTCATGTGAAGTGAATCAATGAAGTGATCTATTCATTAGTCAGTTGTGTGACTTTGTTGAAGTAGAATGTGTGTGTAATTGTACTACCCTTCTGCAGAGCTGACGAAACCTCATAAGCAAATACAA
Source organism: Galaxias brevipinnis (assembly GCA_036023535.2). NCBI lineage: Eukaryota > Metazoa > Chordata > Actinopteri > Galaxiiformes > Galaxiidae > Galaxias > Galaxias brevipinnis. The sequence goes on from JAVQIZ010182860.1 coordinate 8,825, forward strand.
TATCGATTTTCAACAGAAACACGACCACTTCCGTTTCTAAGGAGTTCTTCAGGTTTTGCTTAAATCAGTGGTCTTTTGGTTCTACTATCACTACCACTGTGCACAGACATACCACTACTCCATGACTATTTCCGGGTTTGGTGGACATGTGACGAGGACGCAAGGCACTAAAGTGTTCTGCAAGTTAACAGGGCAGTGTATGGGTAGGGTTGTAGCAAGACACATAGTACCCTATGGTGACTGAACATTTGACCCTATACTCACATTTACGTATATATACACAGATAGTAAAATAGAAAAGGAGACAGGGTGGTAAGATAAGAGCATCATGAAACACAGGATTATTCCTATGTTAACAATAGAATACCAATAATAACCCTGCAATTGCACTTTTATATTCCTTTTACTACATGTTGTTTAACAACCTTTTAATAATTACAGTGAGACAACATCAAAATCTGATGGCTGAATACAGGTCCATAAAGAACATCTTGTTTTTAAATAAACACAAGTAGAAAACAGACCACAGAGAGAGAACCTTAGACACTTGTCATGATTTGAGAGGGCACAGTAATGGAATTAAGATGACGGAACTGTGTCTACCAAGGCTTAGCAACCAGAGTTTAAATATCATGCACCGTCTTAACTGCTCATACATAACTGTTTGGTCTGCACTAGGTGGTGGTATGTGAAAGAGCCAGTTTGGTGCTCGTCAGACTAAAACTATTTACCAAAAATAGCTTAGACCTAAAACCATAACTAGTCACTACGCTACTTACTGAAATGATGATTACAGTAGTAAGGCCCAAACCAAATCAAGGGTCAAAACCTGTTCAGTTGTATTTAATGCACAGATCTCATCATAAACCCTGGCTTTTGAAAAGAGAAAGTAAGCCAGTGAGGTGTTAGAGCAAACCTGCATGGGCTGAGTGACAAGTCACACGACTAGATTCTACAACGTGGACCTAGAACATATGACGACACACAGAATCATAACTCAAGAAAGAAACGTTTCTGTACAAGGATAATGTGTACATGTGCTAAGGGGGGGTTAAGGCCACCGTTATTTTTACTTTCTCACTGCCATTATTGCATTAGCCTGACTGTTGCAATAGTCGCCACGCTACTGGGAACAGACTCCAACCCCAATCTAATACACCTCTCTGTTGTCTGACCAACATTCTTTTACCTCACTTTGCCATTTCTCTCTCACCAGTTAACCCCAAAACCTCCACAACAACTGTTCACTATCTTCGGTTTAGCCAGATTCCCCTTATTCCCATGGACACTTAAACATTCCGTTCCACACCTTCAACCTAATCTAAGGTACTCTTAGGTGTGTGTGTGTGTATGTGTATGTGTGCCTCATACTTGTATTCAAGGAGTATCCTTAATATACTCTATACCTTATTAACCATAGGTTGTCCTGTCCCAGTTATGCCAATAAAAAAGTCAATAAGAGTATGAACCCCTTCCCATCCTCTTCATTGGAATGACGACATCACAAGTGGTGCTTTCAACAGACGTCTTTGGCCGTTGTTAGTTGTGCCCTTGGGTCCAAGTCTCCATCGAAACCCCTACAGTCAAATCAAAGCTCGTCCCACAAACCCGGCCAGGGTGAGAGTGCGATGGGTGTGCTGTGGTTATGTATTGCACTGTCCCTTAAACTGACAAACAGCCATCCCTCGGTCTGACAGGACTAAACCACAAAAAGGTCTCTTCCTTGTCTCAGGAAAGCATTACAGTTAAAAAATTCCAACACCCACCCAACCAACCAAGCTAGCTAGCAAGCGCCAAAGGGAGTCTGGGCTATGTGGGCCTGTGGTTGGAGCCTCCGGGGTTGACGGGTTTAATGGGGGCAGCCGTGGTCCCAATATGGTACGCCTGGGGCAAGGCAGGTGAAGATGAGGTGGTGGGCGGAGGTTGGTACTGGGTTAGGGGCTGCGTGGTGTTCAGTAAACTGCCTGTACAAGGTCCGGTAGAGCCTGCCCACTGTGGGGCGCCGTAGGGGGCCGGAGGAGAAGCATAGCCAAACCCCTGTGGAGGGGGGCCCAGAGAACCTTTCCGAGAGACCAAGGGGGCAGAGGCGTTGCTGGGATTGGGGTGGTGCGTGCTTCCAAGGCCGCTTGCAGTCGACGTGGGGCAAAGGTGACCGGGCGCAGAGAACTTCCTCCCTGTGTTAGCCGGAGGGGTGGTCTGGACAGGGAAAATCAAACACTATTATTGAATTAAAAACAACACGTGTACACATTAATACCGTATTTCTCTTAGAACATGTCTAAGACTTTAAAACCTTATGTGGAAGATATTGTGACAAAAGCAAGCCGTTACCTCATGCCCCTGTCCCCCAGACTTGGGCCCTCTCTTGCCCTGGGAGAGACTGATGGCATCTCTAGCCCAGTTGTCCACTAACTGGTGCAGGTCGTCAGTGAAGGTGCCTTTCCGGCTTTGGGGCTGAGGGGCTGGGTTAGGCCCCGTTGAATGGGTCTCTAAATTGTGGTTCCGACTGTGGCTGGGACCGCTGTCTGAGCTGGTCCCACTTGCTCCTGATAAACAGAGGAATGGGAATTCGATGGTAAGTTCAATTTAACTGTACAATTGAAGCTTAGATTCAAAGTGGACAAAAAGCTGCTGTTCATACCAAGAGAGGCCGTGCTCAGGCTGGGCGAGGACGGGGAGGGTTTAAGGGTCTGCCGGAACGTCTGACTGCCTGAGCCAGACACCGCTACGGAGGGAGGAGAGGTCTGCTTCTCGGGAGACGCAGAGTCCTGGGGATTCATGGCTGAGGCTCCTACACGCACACACAAACCAAACAGACTTGGTTCAACTACTAACGAAGAGAAACACGTTTACTAGTTAAGCCATGACAGCCAGCTTCCTTACCCAGATGCATGGAAATGGGCTTGCCAGTGCTGCGCGCCGACTTGCTCTTGCGTCTGCGGCGCCCCCCCGCCATGGCCACGGCAGGGGAGAGGATGGACGCGGGGGGCAGTTTTCCCAGCCGCATAAACAGAGTGTCAATCTCCTGCTTCTGCCGCATCTGCAGAGACTGGATCTCTGTCATATGTCTGCGTGACAGACGGGGGTGGGGGTGAGCAGAGCGTTAGGGCATGTACTTTATGGACATGCACGTTACAGACACAGTGAGATGAGAGGCACTCTAAACAGACTATTCCTCAGCAGCAGGATGTCCTGGAGGCGGGCGGTAAACGTACTTCTCTCGGAGACGGCTGACCTCCCTCTGTAGGGCGTCGTCTTCGGGTCCCGAGTCGTCGTCGCTGTCGCTATCCACGTCGTAGTGAGAGGCACCGCGGGGGTCAGAGGTCGCGGACGAGGAGGGGCCGTTCTGTACACTGGAGTCAGGACTCGACCCCTCGGCTGCCTTAGCTGTGGTCACTGAAAACAACACCACACATAGAACGGCTAAGCATTAACAAGAGCAGCACGTCGTACATTAACAGTGATCCATTATTTTCCTTCGCCTATCTTCACAAGGATTAACTTCCAAGCAATCGCTCACCTGTCACAGAGAAACGTCCCACTTGGCAGCTGGGGCCAGGGGCGGGCTCAGGGGCGGGCTCTGCACCACTAGACACCTGGAAGCGTCCAATAGTAGTGGCATTACTGGAGGGAGGGGCCGGTTTAGACGAGGCTTCGTCCACAGTGTCCCCCCTCTGCACCCCTCTGGAGAGAGGGAAGGAGCGATGGAGTGTATTCTCTGGACTGGAAAGGAACGAAGAGGAGGAAGAGGTGGAGGAGGAAGAGGAGGAACGGGTCTCCGAGGAAGAGGAGGGTACGTTGCCAGCGCTGTTGTCTGGAGCAGCAGAGACCTGGAGGAGGACCAAGAAGAAACAAAAAGTCTCAACCATGGGTCCTTCCACAGCGGTGATAGATAGAATTTGAGACCAAAATGTGCTCTTTCATCGGCGCACCTGAAAGCGTCCTCGAGTGAAGCCTGCTGCTGAAGGGGCTGCTCCCTGGAATGCCTGAACCGTCTCTGGACTGAGGGCCCGTCTCAGCTGGGCATCCAGACTACCCATGGGCCGCTCGGTCTGAACACACACACACACACATAACACATAACATGAGACCTGCTATTGATTAGAGGTGTGACTTCATCAAGAGGTTAAGTGAGTTACCAACCTGAGCTGGCCCAGGAAACGGAGGCAATTGTTCCGTGGGAGGGGTGATAGCGTGGTCCAAAAATGTAGGTAGTGTCTGAAAGAAGAAGGTAGATAGCAAATCAGACATTAGGGCTATTGTGACAATTACTAGCAGCTTCAGGTAGACCACCATGGACTCCGACCACTCCACTCACCTGTGCTCTGGGCTTTGTTGGGGGGGTATGGGCGTATCCCCCTGGGGTAGAAGTGGACCCCGAGGTTCCATGCCCCCCGGGGGTAAGGGCCAGGTTGGATGGGGGCATCAGGACGGCTCCAGTCGGAGGGGAAATGGTCCCGGTGGGGGGAGAAGTGGTGCCAGTTGTCTGAGAAGCGTCTGCAGAAGAGGTGGTAGAGCTCTGGTCTTTGAAAAGGGAGCGAAGCTTCTTATCCAGGGCATGGATGTCATCTATCCCAGGGGCCTTGGACTGAGGCTCAGCCCCCTCTGGCTCCCCTTGCTGGACCTGGGCCTGAGAGGGCAACGTGGCAGCTGGGGGCTGGCTCTGAACCGGACCAGGCTGTGCCACTGGGACGGAGGAAGGGATAGGCTGAATCTGAGAGGAGGCGGGCTGGGCCACTGGGACAGAGGAGGGTATAGGCTGAATCTGGGAGGGGGCGGGCTGGGCCACTGGGACAGAGGAGGGGATAGGCTGAATCTGGGAGGGGGCGGGCTGTGCCACTGGGGCAGAAGAGGGGATAGGTTGAATCTGGTTGGAGGCGGGCTGTGCCACTGGGACAGAAGAGGGGATAGGTTGAATCTGGTTGGAGGCGGGCTGTGCCACTGGGACAGAGGTAGGGGTAGGGTGGGCTTGCGAGGGGGCTAGCTGTGCTACAGGAACAGAAGAGGGGAGGGTCTGAGTCGGGACGGGATCGGGCTGTACTACCGGCGTGGAAGAGGGCATCAGTTGCTCCTGCGAGGGGGTTGGCTGGACAACAGGGATGGGTTGATCCTGGGACGGAGTGGGCTGTACTACAGGGACGGAGGCGACAGTAGGCTGAGACTGCGAAGGAGGGGGCTGTGCCACAGGGACAGAGGCAAGCGCAGGCGAAGGCAGGGAGGGAGTTGGCTGTACTGCTGCCACAGAGCCAGGGGAGGGCTGAGCCTGGGCGGGGGTGGGCTGTATTACAGTGAGGGGAATGGGGGCAGGTTGAGCCTGGGCGGAGGGGGGCTGTGCTACGGGGGTGGATGATGAGCCAGGCTGGGAGGACGGAACGGGAACGGTACCGACGGCAGGCACCTGCTCTGAAAGTGGCACTGTCCCCGTGTGACTGGGTGCAGTTGTAAACCCGCCGGAGGAGACGGTGGTGGCATTTGTGCCCACCTGAGGCCCTGGCACTGCAGGGAGAGAGGGCTGGGACAGCTGGGAGGGCTGGGACACAGCTGGAGGGGAAACGGTGGAGGAAGGCGTCACAGTCCCACTTGTTGCCAGGGCGGGTGGTGTGGCTTGGAAGTCAGGCTGGGGAGGTGGAATACGTTCAACGGCGACAGGTGCAGTAGCAGGGACGTGGATTTGAGCTGGAACAGGTGAGGGGGACACCCTTCCAGTGGATGGGGAAGAGCCGCGGTCAGAGGGGGTGACGGACACCATTGGTAGGGTAGCGGCTGTAGAGGGAGCCGGTGGCTCTGGGTCAGTCAGGATCTGGCTGGCGGGGCTGGAGGTTGGACCAAGGGCAGCCTGGGAGGAAGAGGCCGAGCCCGTTTCTGGCTCGGCGGAGGGGTGGCCGAGGGTGGCGCGCCTCTCTCCACGGCCCAGCTTCAACTCGCCGAAGGCTTGTTGGAGAACCGTTGCCGGGGCTGAAAGGGAAAGGCCCAAGTTGGTGGCTAGGGCACAAAGAGGAGATTGTTAGATACACAGTTAAAATATTATATTTATCATTTGGCACGACAACTTTAGAGCACACACATTGAAGTATTGAGATCTCACCTTGGATAGGGTCATCATTAAAGGACGCGTTGGCAGACGGGGGGCCGAAGAACTGTTCTCTGAGGCGAGACTCGGGCACGGGGCTCACGATGAACCTCCTCCCGGCGGAGTGCACCACCTGGGCGGCAACACTGGGAGGAACACCTGGAAGAAAAGATCCAGGGTTTAGAGGCAAGAACTGGGACTGAGGATCCAGACTAAGCGCGATTCAAAAAGACACAATGAAGCCGAACCAAAGGGACTGTGGCACCTCGCCCGGAAGAGGGAAACCGGGGCTACCCCCTGGAGCCAGACCCGGGGGGGATGCTCGTCGGCGAGCGTCTGGTGGCCGGGCCTTGACCCATGGGGCCCGGT
>JAVQIZ010182868.1:0-11999 GCA_036023535.2 Galaxias brevipinnis
ACATACTTAGATGCATACATTCACACACACATATATACATACATACATAGATGCATACATGCACACACACATAGGCTAAGACCAACACACAAGCACACACTCACTTGGGGAGCAGGAAGCCTTTAGTGAAAGTGTTCTCTAATGCTTTTCTAGCCCATTCACACACACACACACACACACACACACAAGCTCACATTAAAGCTGTGTTTTGGTTCCGTTCCCAGGCCGGAGCTGGCGCGGCCCGCCACCACCCTGTACCAGCACAACCTGACCGGGATCCTGGAGACTGCAGTGAGGGCCACCAACGCCCAGTATGACAGCCCCGAGATCCTCAAGAGGCTGGACGTACGCCTGCTGGAGGTACTCCACCGTGCGTGCGTGCGTGCGTGCGAGCCGCCTAAGAAGTTATGCACACGAGCATATTAGCTGTGAAAAGCCGTGCATGACTGATATAAATGTGTTGTACAGCTTCACACCTTTCTTGAATTTAAGAACGACGCTTTCCAAATAAAGGTTAATCATTACGATAAGGTAAGTAGACTCAGGTGTGGCCATCTCAGCCTTGTAGCACACCAGATAAACCTCAAGCTAATTTTGGCCTGTCACTATTTGGCTTCAGTTCAGCAGCACCAACCGAATATCTGATGTTGACAGTTGTGGATATAAGGAAGAGGACGGAGCCCCACAGTCAATTTCAGTGATCAAGCTACAATGAGGTGCACTGCTGTTTTGCTGGTGTTACGACTTTGTGTGTCAGGAGCCCCGGCCAGAGGGGGGGGCGGAGGGTTTGGAGAGGGGCCCATCCACCCACACGGCAAAGGGTACGGGGAGAGCGAGGGTCCGGTGGAGAGCAGTGGTGGCAGCGAGGCCACGGAAACGACCAGCGGAGCGACCACCACCGTCACCACCACCACCGTCACCACCACCACCGTCTCACCGGACGTCTGGGCGGAGCTGAGTGCGCTGAGGGACATGGTGGTGGAACAAAGGGCGGAGCTGGGGCACGTGGGGGAGATGGTAGCTGATCTGAGGCTGGAGCTCCAGCTCTCCCAGGTGACGGTGGAGAACTTGCAGATGGAGAACGTGGTTTTGTCGTCGAGGATGAACGCCAGCGAGGGCCGGTACGAGGCCTTAAGCACCAGAATGGACGCCAGTGAAGACCAAGACGCAACTATGAACACCAGAATGGACGCCAGCGAGAGCCACTATAAGGCCTTAAGCACCAGAATGGACGCCAGTGAAGACCAAGACGCAACTTTGAACACCAGAATGGACGCCAGCGAGATCCAGAATGCGGCCTTGAGCGCCAGAATGACTGCCAGTGAGAGCCACTGTAAGGCCTTAAGCGCCAGAATGGACGCCAGTGAAGACCAATACACAATATTGAGCACCAGAATGGACGCCAGCGAGATCCAGAATGCGGCCTTGAGCACCAGAATGGACAGCAGCGAGAGCCACTATAAGGCCTTAAGCGCCAGAATGGCCACCAGTGAAGACCAAGATGCAACCTTGAGCTCAAGAATGGACGCCAGCGAGGGTCATTATGAGGCCTTGAGCACCAGAATGGACGGCAACGAAAACCAAGACGCAGCCTTGCGCACCAGAATGGATGCCAACGAAGACCAGAATGCGGCCTTGGGCACCAGAATGGAGGCCAGCGAGAGGGAGGTGGAGGAGCTGAAGGCAGCGAGTGCAGCCCAGCCCAAGGTGGCTTTCTCCGCTGGTTTGACCGAGTCTGGATATGTCGGTCCGTTTGACACGGAAACCACCCTGGTCTACAGCAGAGTCATCACCAATGTTGGCCTGGCCTATAACCCAACCACGGGGATCTTCACCGCACCAGTCCAGGGCGTCTACTACTTCAGCTTCACCGCTATGGACTGGAACAAAATGCATCGCTTCGGTGTCATGTTGTTTCACAACGACCAAAGAGTGCTGTATAATTTTGATAACAAGTCCAGTGACTATAATGAGTATCTTTCTAACGCTTTGACCATGGAGCTGGAAGCGGGGGACGGGGTCCACATGCGACTCCCAGCAGAGTATGTGCTCCATGACAGAAGCAGCAACTTCAACACTTTCAGTGGCTTTCTGCTTTACCCTTTGTAAAGAGGAAGCCATGTGTTTGTCAGAGCCAAAGGTTAGCGCTTCCCTCAATAACAAACCACTTATCACAACTGTGAATAAAATATATTTTTAAGTCTTCCCTTCTCCAGTTTTTTTTATGGCACGTGGACTTCTAGCTAGCTTTTTGGCAAACTGTTAGTTTGAGCTACTTAAGTGTTTATAACCCAACACTTAAACTTCTAAACATATGCAAGGGCATGTCGATTAAACAAGTGTGAGGTTTTATTTAACTGTGTAGCCTTGTTGTAAACATAGGTTGCCAGGTTCTCCAGTGTAATTCAGCTCACTCAGGGTCCCTGTCCCCTACCAATAGGTCTGGCTGCAAGTCTGCTGCTGGTCTTGACCATGCTGTAAACCCGCTTAATGTCACAAGCCTATTTTAATATATGCATAACACGTATGACAGGTACTCACAACTTCATGGCACCTTTCCAGTGGAATATTTTCAGGTGAATAAGGTAAATTAGGTCACTGTTTGATATGGGTTTAACATTACATCATGACTAATTTATAGGATAGCCAGCTGTGGGTTTAACATTACATCATTACTAATTTATAGGATAGCCAGCTGTGGGTTTAAGATTAATTGGCTCATGATACTTTACCTTGTTTGTAGTCCCATGTTTACAGCCGCAGCGAGTTATTAACTAGCTGGCTAGCAAATTGTTTTGGTCATTTGTGAAATAATTGTTTTAATAATTGCTTTTCTGTATTTGATTGTGTTTATTTTAATGGAAATGTATGCTTTTGTTGACCGCCATTTCGGACAGTCACACGGTCGATTTGCCTTTTTAGTAAAAGGCATGTCTGTGGGGTTGTAGGTTTCTCCTGGTGATACGGGCTGGGATGTCTTCAGCCTGGACTACCACGTGGAGGGGCCCATCGCTACGGTAACAAAGCTGTTCCGCTCAGTGGCGCTCCGCTGTAGAGATAATGACACATCACTTGAACTATAACTGGATTTTCGTAGTGGCCTTTTTTTTTTTTTTACACACTTCTGCCTCATTTTAGTTGTTGGATGTCTTTATCGTGTGTGCGTGTGTGCGTGTGTGTGTGTGTGTGTGTTGTCGGTCGGTCGGTCGGTCGGTCCTACCAGGTGTTCACACGGGAGTGTATGAGCCACTACCTGCGCGTGTTCAACTTCTTGTGGCGTGCCAAGCGCATGGAGTACATCCTCACTGACATCTGGAAGGGACAGATGTGCAACGCCAAGCTGCTCAAGACCATGCCAGGTCAGACACACACACAAACCACCAGCCACCTGTGTTGCATGCAGTTACCTGTGATCACCAGCAGAGGCTGCTAGAGTTGCGTCAACAGCTACTTCTCTCCAGAGTTGTGAAACTGTGTGTGTGTGTGTGTGTGTGTGTTTTTTTTCTCTGTCTCCCTCCCTCCCAGAGCTGTCCGGTGTGCTGCACCAGTGCCACATTCTGGCCTCAGAGATGGTCCACTTCATCCACCAGATGCAGTACTACATCACCTTTGAGGTGAGACCCCCGCCCCGCTCTGCACTCTGCATAGAGAAGACACACAGATTTGGGATCATCCAGCCTGTATGCTGGCCGTTTGAAAACACCATCCCTCTGCGGATGAATCGCGGTCTATTTTTGTCTTCAGTTATGTCTAAGGCTCGGCACCCTGTTCGAAAGAGGAAGAATGAGAAAACTACGAATGTTTTCAATAGTGTGTCTGTCTGTCTGTCTGTCTGTCTGTCTGTCTGTCTGTGCAGGTGTTGGAGTGCTGCTGGGACGAGCTGTGGAACAAGGTGCAGCAGGCCCAGGACCTGGACCACATCATCGCCGCCCACGACCTCTTCCTGGACGCCATCATCAACCGCTGCCTTCTGGATGCCAGCAGCAAGGTGAGACACACACACCCCCCCCCCAGCACAACCTCACACTAGGGGCTGTAGAGTGAGTGGTGTGTTCTTTCCCTCTCCTCTCCAGTCCTTGCTGAACCAGCTCCGCGCCATCTTTGACCAGATCATTGAGTTCCAGTCGGCGCAGGACGCCCTGTACCGCTCGGCCCTGGAGGAGCTCAGCCTCCGGCTGCAGTATGAGGAGCGCAAGAAGGAGCGGGAGGAGGAGGTGGGCAGGGGGGCCTGGGGAGGAGAGAGAGATTAAGAGTGTGTGTGTGTGTGTGTGTGTGTGTGTGTGTGGCTCTTTCTCTCATCTCTGCCTGCTTCACAGGGGGACTGGGGTGTGACGGCGGAGCAGGAGGCAGAGGAGAACAAGAGGCGGCAGCAGTTTGGAGAGAGCGTGCCCAAGATGCGCTCCCAGCTCCGCATCCTGACACACTTCTACCAGGTAGACGGCTCGGCCACGGCCTAGAATCCTTTTGGATTTGAGCTTCTCCATAATACACGCTGGCGATGCGTGGATTGAAGTTATAGCCGTACGCTCTCTAAATGTTTCTGTATTTACAAGTAGCCTACTGCAGTTATATGTTACCTGATCATCACGCTTACATACCTGTACACCGAGAAATCAAGGTAATGTGTGATCATGTGTGGGTCTATAAACCGGCGAAAATCATTTGTTTTGGTGGGTTGCGGGTGGATGATTTGAGTACATGTGGATTTGAATGACACCAAAGGCAATCTGCGCATCACTAACACAGACACACCCTGTCCCTTCCATATTGGAAAGTCCATTACAAAAGGAACCGGTAGGCATACTTTACCTGTTAAAGAGGTTATGAAAGATTGGTTTTGACTGGCTCAAGTTCTATTGAAGATCTGTCTCCTAATGCCTCTCCTCTCCTCCATCCCTCCTCCTCCCCTTCCTCTCCCTCCTCTTCCCATTCCTCTCTCCTCTCTCCTCTCCCCCATCCTGCCTCCTCCTCCCCTTCCTCTCTCCTCTCCTCAGGGCATTGTCCAGCAGTTCCTGGTACTGCTGATGACCAGCCCAGACGAGAGCCTGCGCTTCCTCAGCTTCCGCCTGGACTTCAATGAGCACTACCGGGCGCGAGAGCCGCGCCTGCGTGCCTCCCTGGGGACCAGTAGGGGGCGCCGGTACTCCAACATGTGACCCCCCCCTGTGGGGTGGGGTGGTGGAGTGAGGGTCGCAGAGTCCTTTTCAACCCAGTCACGTTGTTATTTAAAAGGGCCTATGACATCACAACGGAGGAGGAATGGGCTGTGGACGGAACTCAAAAAACGTAACGGGGGGAAAAAAACCCTTGGGAGGGGGACCAGAAAGGATGAAGTTGTGATGTGATAGCGAAGCCAGACTTGAGATGTAATAGTGTTTAGGATGTTCAGGTGTCACCGCAGGGCCAGGCAGGTTGTGTCCTTTTATATTCCTGAGGCAAACCGTTTGTGGTCTAACGCCATAGGATATTTGACATCTAATAAATCAAATGAATGGGATTTTAGGGATTGTCGCCGTGATGGCTGTTAAAAGTAGCAGGTTCTTTCTGTCCCTATCAGGACCTGACGTTTCCCTGAGTCAAATATGTCTAAAGGGTATTATTCAATTGCTTTGAAACATGTTGAATTAGTACGACAAGGCCTTGTCTGCAGTGAAATTGCCAATGTTATTCCCTCAACAAAACAATCCGGCACATACAATCCTCACATACACATGACATACGTTGCAACATGTGAACACGCCCATGTCACCCTTAATTTCTCCCCCTCAAAAAGGTTACAAACCGTTATTCCTATTTCATGTTATATATTTGGTGTAAACATGTACAATTGTACATTATACCATTTGGTATCCGCACAAAATGTGTTTGTTTCAGTTGGTTTGGAGTGATCTGTAAATATTTGCAAGTTATTTTTCTAAATTGCTTGTTTTCATCCCAGTGTCTTACCAGTGAGTGTTTATCGTGAACTAAAGAAGCAGACACTGTTCAGGGGAGCCGAGCGAGGTCTGTTAGGAATCAGCTCCGGCACACAATAAAAACTCGGAAAGGTTTGAGAGTCGGAAAAAAAACGGGATAAGACTATGGCTCTTAGTGTGATTAGGTTTCTTATATTTCAAACTTTGGCCTTTTGGAGTCCTCCTTACCGATTATCATAATTTTTTATACTTTTTTTAATTTTTTTTATTAACCTAAATTGTAGGATGTACCGTACAGTACAGTTAGAGCCGTTCCTATCCCAAAAGACAATTGTGTGTGAGAAAAGGTGTTTTCTGAAGCCGCTTAGGGAATTCTACAAGTGTCCTCCTGTGATTTGGAAATGACATGACTCCGTCAGTACACATTACATCCGTCTCATTGATCTGAAACAAGGCCAAAGCAACCTGGCTTCCATCCACATGCCCCATGCCTTGGCGTTCAGGTGGATGATAAGCCTAAAGGGGTGTTGGAGTTGTATCCACATTCAAACCAGCTATCCTTACTCCTACCTTGACCCCGCTCCATGCAATGTGAAAGCCTTACAAAGTCCTTTCAACCGTTTCTTTCTTAATTGTATAGCACATATGTATAAAATACTATGGGATAAAACTTCTGGTCACTTGTTTAATAAATTAACCATTTTTAATAAGCTGTCTTTTTTTATTAGACATGCCATGTACATCATCAAGCAATATTGTATTATCTTTGCACCACATTCGCTTCCATAGTGTCTCGGCAACTGGTTATTTATAGTATAGATTTATAGATTATTATAATAATGTATTGCGCGCAAGACGAATTCTTCAGTGAACGCTATCAGAAAAGCTTTACATCAACAGAGGGATGTCCAAAACCTGTTTGGCACAAACTTTGGGCAAGTGCTAACTCGTGCATGTTGTTCACATAACAAAGTAAAAATATTTTATTCGCGTGATTTGATTTGAACGTATCTCTTCGAAGACAGTTGGTGCTCTTAAGAGGATACTGGAAGTGTGACACTGTTGTCATGCTTTATTAAGATCAAGACTTCTCTCCGTATGACTTTATTTCCCTATTATGAGATGAGTGGAGTTTCTCTTCTACTCCTAAGAGGTCATTTAGATTTCATGGTTTCTGTAGGCCAGGCATTATTTCAGATCAGATCGAGGCCTGTACTATGAAGCGAGGTAACAAGTTTACCCCGGTAACTTTGTGACGGTAACATCCGGATTAACCGGGTACTATGGAAGGTGGGTATGTTTCACCCAGAGTATTATGGCTGTATTAGGAATCACATACTTAAATAATTATCTACTACAATCTCAGTGAGTAGGCTATATACTATATACAGACTAACTTAAATCTAGTATACAACTTGTTTTTGCAAACATTCGCTTAAATGTTGTTAGTATACTCAACTGGAACATGTGACCAAAATACAGGCATTTTTGTAATTCTGTCAAAGCCAGATGGAAGTTGTCGAATTGTATTTCGGGGCGTGAAGCATCCTCTAGTACTCAGCATTTCCCTAAATAGGCTATAGTATGTCATCCATGAACGTTTTCCATTCTCAAATTCAGTGGTGGACGAAGTACACAAACATGGAGGGACATGGAGTAGGAGCGAAAGCTGAAAATGAGGAACTTAATTTTCTTTTCTCTGGAAATCAAAGGATCGTTATTTTGAGATCTCAAGAAAAATTATCCATTTATCTCGGGAAAACAAATGTGTCATTTCGAGATAATGACAAATAACTCGAGATCCCGAGAAAATTGATTGAATCAACTCGTTTTCACGGTGGACATTGTCGCCAATTCCCTCCACCACAGGTGTAACATCCCCCTCTACGTAGGTCTTTCAGGCCAGGGTCAGCCATGCAGTGTTCCATTGAATCACGAGTCCCTAGTCTTGATTCGGGGATGACCCAACCCTTTTCAGGTCGAGGGAGCCCCCTCCTTATCTATATGGAGGCGAGACGAGCGGTCGAGACATAGCACTCCCTGAATTATATTTTAAGAGATCAGTCAACTAGCTCTCTAAAGGGGCTCCTTTTATATTATTGTTAATACTATTGATCGGTATTACTATTACTTATTTTTATTTGTTCAGGGATAGATTTATATCGTTATCAAATAATATTATAGTACTCACTATCTCTCATACCCGCCAAATTAATGGCTTACGTGCAAGTAATATTAATTGGACAATACACAGAGTTATGCGCTTTTCCCTATTTGCGCTGATAACTCAAATAATAACGAGTGTCTTTAAAGATTTTTATTACACACTCTGTTGAAATCCTATTTCCAGTACGCCAGTCATTGGAAGTATAAACATTTAAATTATTATATCTCGGCACACAGCAACTAGAATAAGCAGGTATAATGCTTATAATAATAATCTGAGAAGCGACTTTATATTTCCTACACTATCTGGCTAAATCCAATTATATAATTAGTCAATTGTTTCCTCATTAATATTCCCGATGGCCATTTATGGAGTATCGCCAATCTTGCGCTATTGTTATTTATATAGGTATACAGGGTTCATTAATCGCTCTAATTCCCTAGTGCAATATATAAATTGTTGCAGATAGGGTTAAGGTTTGTGACATTAACTTGGCCACCTTGGTATATCATATATGATATCTGTCGCTCCGTATCACAGACGATGGAGAAGAATGCTCTTTTTGTATTAATGAAAGCCGTTGATGCGGAAAGCGCATCACATAATAACAGAAACGTCCCTGAAGGCAGAAATTGAGTCCGTCTTACCACAATACTTATACTGTAGAGGTGCACACAGGTCGTCACAGGAATGAAAAATTAAAAAGGAGAGAAAAAAAAGCCCTGGAGAACCAATGTCTCCATTTTTTATACTCTCTTGTGGCTCCCCCTCCTCCAGAATTACATCACACAATCATTATAAATATATAATATATATATAATTTATTTAAATAAATTTCTTTTTTATTATTATTATTATTAACCCCTAGAGATCCACTGTTGTCCCCTCCCAATCCCCATTGTTCTTTGATGGTTTTAAGAGTTCCACTGTTTGGCCACTTGGTGGATGAGCTTTTCCCATAGCAGGTTTGAGGGCCAATGGAAGGCAAAGGCTGCCCTTTTCCTGAATGTCACGCAGATCATCCTGATTTTCTGGCGCTTGCGCAACAACATAAGTAGCTGGAGTTCTCGAGAAAACAAAATCTTGTTATTACGGATAAACAGAGTATAAAATATGTGAATGGCCTCTTCCCTACAGTCAATAGCGGCCAAAATTCAAATGAAAAGGCAAACTCTAAAACGTTAAAGCAATAATGGGATTGCAATTTCGATTTCGAATTAAGTGCACATAATCTGGGTCATAATTAAAATAGCCTTTTAATGTAAAAGACGTTTGTTTGTTCATTTTCATGTTGGTGTGCGGCCAATGTAGACCTATGCCAAATATAAAATGAAAAAGCATTGTCCATTTGACTTTTAGTTTCACATGTCCTACGCAATAACCTTGCCATATTTAAAATTTAAAAGTACATACTCAAATGACAAGTCAATATTCACTTTGGCGTTTCATTTACTGATTGTTACTGCATTATTTGTGACAGAAATATATCGAAAATACACTGTGACATTGATAACGCATGGCGCTAAAGGGACACAATTCAAGAGCTAAAGCTGCATTCTGTTTTGCGATTTAATTTCCCGAATGTCACGCGTTCTTGTGACAAAATTCAAATCGTTTTGCAATACCATTTGACTTGGCTTTTTCGACGTCAACCCTTTTTCCTATCAATCACTCCTGTGGGTGGGACTTCCGTGTAACGTTAGTTCGGGACAAAACGTTTGCATATTTATTGACATGACAAAAATAAATTGGTGAAATTGAGATAAATCAACTTTGTCCTGAAGATTTATGTGTGTAGCGGTTATTACACCCTTAGGAACCTCCAAGCAAAATAATTCAAACGTAGCCCGGAACAAATAAGAAGCCCTCCGACATCTGCAGACCAAGGCCTACATTCAAGCTCTGCCTTTTCCTACCAACCTAGTAATAAAGACAGACACGCAGACACAAACTGTGGAGGAGCAACAGGAATCACAATGGCTGAGGTAAATTGAGGGATTAGATTCGCTCTTTGGGGATTTAGTGACACACGCACATAACTCATGGGGGAGAGAAAGAGAAGCTATCGCCAGGCCATGTTTGTGTGGGGGAAGGGTGTTAATGGGGTGTTGCACATTTGCAATCGTTGGTTTATGCTTCGAACTGCAGTTTGCCTACATGCTTCCACGTAAATTTAGCAGGTTCACAAAAAGGCAGTGTCGCAATTAAGAATCCAGAATGGTCCGTGCACAGGTTTCAATTGATTTTCCTACAGCGAGACAATTCAGCATTTCAGGTCGTTGTACAGTTCCTACTTTCTTAATGCCTGTTGAATTTTACATGGCTCTTGAGTTCTGTGCAGGACATAAAGTGCTCTTGTGAAAACATGCAAAATGGGTTTAACATGATCAATAATTAAGGCATTGAGATCTTAATTCGTTTTGATAAATCCTGAAGTAAAATTGTACTAAAAATGGGACGAAATAACAGACGTATCAGTGACATCCACGTGAGAGACCAGGCAACAGACACAGCCTAAACATTTGAAAGAAAATCAAATTGCTCCAAGCTGCAGTTGCATTATTCCTTAATTAAATTAAGTTAACTGTAAGCATTACACATTAGGGCTGGGCAATAGGAGAAACACATGTTGTCACGATAATTGCTTGTGTACGATAAATATCTCGATTATACTGTATATAGCCTAATTATAATTAAATGTTATGTCTGGTGCTGACTAAAACTTGAAGAAACCAGAAGATCCAAAACGAAATTTCGTATCGAAGTGTTTTTGGCACATTTGCATCCAAGTGCACAGTGTATTCATTCCAAGCTTTATACGCATAATGAAAGAAAGTGCTCTTGACACAATACATTGTAAATTAAACTGGACCACATGTTTGTTTTAGTGGCGAAATATAACAAATAATATTGTTTAGCCCTTCCTTGACCCTTCCTCTCTCATTGTACATATTATATACAGTGCTGAAAAATGCTGGACCGCCAGCCTCTTACCACACGGCAGCTGCAGCTGACACGGTGACTTCAACCTAAGTCAGATGAGATAATCAATATCAATCTTATGATTGTACGTCCAATAATTAGTTATTTAGATACGTAGGCCTACGTAAATTGTGCTAGCATAGTTTAACACAAAGTGAAAGAGTGAATACCTGCGGTCGCTAGTAGCATGGTGGCATGCTGGCATCCAGTATTAGGGCTAAACTAGATTATCGCAATTTACCTACCTATTTACCGAATTTAGATTTAAAAGCCACTATAGGCAACTTTTTTGTACTCACATATTATCCATAGTGTAGCATCCATAGACTTCATGACAAAGTCGTAGCGAGAGATTTGTCTTCTTTACTCAACCAAAAACATACCTCACAAGATCAAAGCAATCAATCGTATATCTAGCCGTCAGGCATCACCATACAATCATAGCACAACAGACCTATGTTATCAACATAGGTAGATGCATCACTGAACCCAGTGTGCAGACATAATACATTTATTCTGCTTTGACATTGTAATGCTTGTGGGAGAATGAAAAAACCGCAGTTCAGGTCAGACCTCTTGAAGTCGCTATATTGAATAGGCCTACTAATTTTGTCTGCCACCCGGTAGGATCTCCTGCGAAACTGTGTCAAATTGCATATTGTTTTATTTAAAAAAAAATTGAGAACTACAGCACTGCAATTTGGGAGTTTATTTTGCTGTGTGGAAAAGAAAAAGATTAACAGGTGAAATTAAGAGAAGAAGGTAAGATATATATATATATATATATATATAAGTAGGCAGGACAAACGCCTTTGGAGTTTTTTTTTAAATCAAGTGATTAAACAGTGAATGCTCCAAATTTGTGTTACTTACTAAACGTTTATTAATAAAAACAAGTTCTTAAATTTTCAGTTTATCTAATAGTGACAGCTTTA
>JAVQIZ010182886.1:0-23751 GCA_036023535.2 Galaxias brevipinnis
CTCCTGTGGGGTGACCACAGCAGAGTGATCCTCTCCACACCCAACCCCCCCCCCCCCCCCCCTGCTTTACAAGCACTCGGCCGAGACATCCTGATCCAAGCTCACTTCACAATAACACTTCTCAAGCTGTCAACAATTACCCCGCTACTTCTCCAGGAGACTGGCTGGGCTGCTGCTGTGCCGCTCGCCTTCCCCTACTGCAGGCTTTAATTGGACAGTTAAAACGGCAGGTTTCAGAGAAACTAACTATGCACCAAGACCTGTGTGTGTGTGAGAGAGAGAGAGAGAGAGAGAAAGAGAAAGAGAGAGAGTGTGTGTGTGTGTGTGTGTGTGTGTGTGTGTGTGTGTGTGTGTGTAAAAGAGCACGGCTGCCCCTCCTCCAGGCTCAGTCCCACTGGCTCTGATTCCCACATATCACAGGCGAGTGCTGAGGAAGCTGAACAGGCCGACGGGCCAGCACCCTGACAGCTCCCCACTGCAGAGACTGCTGCATCATTAATAATGGCCTGTTGACACAAACTCTGAGACATCGATTGGCTTTTCGCCTTTGCTGGTTCCTTGGTTCTCCCTGGACACACCATTTTCTCCTGCCTCTCGCCATCTGCTCTTGGTTGCGTCCCCTGAGCTGTCCCCTGTGCTTGTAAAGTCTCCACACTAGAAAAAGCTCACAGGGAAACCGGTGAGCCCTCCCACACTGTGCCGCGTTGAGCGAATGGAGGCAGGAGCGACGCTAATAGGGAGAGTCATCAGTTTTTCACAGCACCACCACCTCCAACAGAGGACGTTAGGCTGCAGTGGAGGACTCAGGAGCAGGGCGGGGAGAAGAAAAGAGAAGACAACTATAATCTTCACCATCAATAGCCCTTCTAAATGGGGCTGAGCATGGGCCAGGGTCATGCATTTTACATATTCTGTCGGCATCATCCACCCTTTTGCCTATTGAAATATTCAGCACCTGCCCCCACCCTTTGTTGCAGGATGACTTCATCCCCCGTAATGATGCAATCTCTTAGCCATACAAGGCAAGGCCAAAGCACTGTGGGGAGGCGCTCGCTCCATCATCTGTCACCTTTTACAAGACCTCCCCGACACACACACACACACACACACACACACACACACGAACACACATCCCCCCAACCCCCATGTCAGAGTGCCGTGCCACTCATGTTAATGTGTGGGAGCTCTTCATAGGACTAGTATTGTCTGGCACGGCTGTGTTCAGATCAGATGACACGCGGTCACATAGCTATGTTAGCGGAGGTGTGACACACCGACCTGAAGGTGAACTGGGGACACCAGCATCCGGAGCCCCCTGAAGAGTTCATCCTCACTTGGCTGCACGGACCTGGCTTTCTGGACCGGATTTGTTTAATGTTTGCACGCTGGCCAGTTGCCACTACATGGGCGAGGCCAAGCAAACCGGAATGAACACATACACACACACACACACGCAGAAATGCATGTATAATTACGCATATCTGCACCCCCGCTCCAGAAACGCATGTGCCCGCACGCGCAAATATGCGTGCGCACACACACACACACACACACACACACTCACACACATACACACTCACACACACACACACACACACTGCCTGTGGTTCTCTGCAGCACAGATGGCTGAGTAGCGGGTGTCTGCCCGGTCCCAGTGCCCCTCCTTTACTCTCTATTTCCGTCCTCCTCTCCCTCCCTCATCTCTCTACCTCTCCTAGCCACGCCTCTGCCTCTCTGAGAGTGTCAGCCCTCCCCCGCCTGTCCACCCCTCCAGCCGCTGCCACCCCTCGCATAACTGCTCTCCCACAAAGCCTCCCTCCTTTCCCTTGTTCCTTCTTCCTTAGGCTGGTGCTTAATAGTCGGATAGATTTGGGAGCATTCATCATTGTAATTGGGGTGGTTAATTATTCATAGACTCCATCAGACTTGTTCCCGACTTGGCTGGAAAGCGAGGGTGAAGACAGAGAGAGAAGGAGGGCAGCATCAGTCTATAGGACACTCAGGGGTGCACACAGAGGCCTGTCATCCACGGTGTATGGCGCATGTCAGCTGTTAGCATCGACCTACGGCCTCACACTTCACTGACTGCAGACTAATGGCGGAACAGGAACCATTCCGAGGAGACAGAGAGGACACCGAGAGACATGCGTAGTGCCACAGAACAACTTTCCATAAAGACAATGAAACAAGCAGAGATGTTTTCACCACTCCAGAAAACGCTCTTAACCTAAACCGAACCGACACTACCGCACAACGATGATTCCTGCCTGCTGGCTGAAACAGAACTGTACGTCTGCTTACAGCGGCTGTAAATATTAAAAGGTCAACTAGGCCAGTAGGCGAGAAGGCTGGTCGATGGCTTTTGAAGATGCGGTGACATCATGGCCTTTGGTAGCGCTGGTCTCATCAATCCAGATTACCACGGTTCACCATCCAGCTGGGCACACTGGGAGCAGATGGCCCTATAATCAGCCCGATCCCCTAGGGGTCATCCATGGCTGCAGAAATACGCGGCTCACAATTTTTGATTTCATTTGGAATACGGGACACGTCAGCTGGCAGGACAGTCAGAGGGAGTATGGAGGCTTAAGCAAGCGGGGGCCGGCCAAGTGAGTCGTTTATAGTGGCCTGTTTTGGAAGGCTCTGTTTATTCAGAACATTGTGTGCAGTAGTGTCCGTACACAAGCACAGAGAGGGAGACTCTGAGCCTCCACTAATCATCCACAGAATCAACACAGGCTGCGTGTGATGTCTTGGCCGGGGCCGTGAGCGAGTCGTGACTGAGTTATCTGACTGTGGAAAGGTTCTCCTTCCCCCCAGGAGTCACAAGGCCCTGCTCGGCCCACAGACAGGCCAGATCTCAGCCACAAGACGGAGGGTTTTACCTTCACACCGAGCCCGCACTGCAAAACACACACAGATGGCATGAGTCATCTAATCCACGTCATCCTCAACAAGGTTAACCACGAATCCACTATGTGCACATGCCTATCAACACTCCAAAGACTCCAACATTGACCCCAAACACACCTGATAAGTCAGCATACAAATAAGACGTGACTGACGTAACATTAAATCATAAAACACCGAAACAAACAAAACAAAATGTACTGTACAGTAGATAGGAATCACCTTTGATACTGAAAAGAACGATTGTGCAGTTAAACAAGGCATGCGTCATCATCATGGGTTGCTCATATAAGAAATAGACGAAAGAGAAATGAAAACTCCAGCCATTAGAATGGTAAAGGAGCCGGGTCTCTTTGAAGAGAGAATGACACCCATGACTAGTTGAAAGCTGCTGCCTCCCTCACACCCCCATGTCAACAGATGAATCCCGATGAGTCATGGGACGTCATCACACCACATTGTGCGTGCTTTGTGTCCTGAGCTCCAAACAACGAGCACAAGGGACGGTCTACCCTTTTCACACTCCACTCCTTTCCAGCGTCTCCCACAGAGGAGGCACGCGATGACTAATGTTGCCTTTGGAGATGATGAGCTCGTGGGCATTAAAATGCTAATGGCAAGGAAA
Organism: Galaxias brevipinnis; assembly: GCA_036023535.2. Classification (NCBI taxonomy): domain Eukaryota; kingdom Metazoa; phylum Chordata; class Actinopteri; order Galaxiiformes; family Galaxiidae; genus Galaxias; species Galaxias brevipinnis. The sequence continues at coordinate 3,536 of JAVQIZ010182886.1, forward strand.
CAAACTAGTTCTAACATACAAATCCAACCAAATTGTGTACTAAGTGTCAGATGGATGGAAATAGCAGCTAAAGAAATGGTTAGAAAAGACTTCCCACAACATGACCAATGGTGTGACCCCTGCAGGGGAAAAGCTCAACTTAACACCAGTGGGCACTCACAATGACGCGACAGCGCGGACATGCTAATGCCATGAGTTGTGTAACGCTTACAGATGTGACTCCAAGTTGAAGTGCTATCTCAGGGGATTTAAAGAGTGAACGGCTTAGCTCAGATTTGAGCACTGTAGATCCTTCTGAAGCGTCTACCCGAACGCAAACATATGTCGTCACTGCATCAGGGATATAAAGACGGGTCATGATGTTAACCAACCAGATACAAAAGGATCATTACACATGCCACACATTCAATGGATGGATGGAGGATTAACATAATTTCATGCCTTCAACATTTTCTATGGTTTGTTTCTTTGCACAGTAGAATTTCCTGGTAGTAGTGTAAGCATTGGTCTAGCTGGTGACCTGCTACTCTACGTCTTCTGATGGCTCTTGACTGTGAGGACAACATGCCCGCTAGCAGCGCTGTATAAGCCTGGGCTCTAAGGGCCCGACAGGACTGTGAGCAGAATAAGCGCTTCCATTCTCCCCCCATCTCAGCGTTACGAATCAGCAGCCCTCCGTTTAGAATGGCGACAGAAAGGCAGGCTTTGAGCTGGGCCTTTTACCAGTGTGAAATTGGTAATCCGCCTCGAGGAGCGCACGCTTTCTTACACGTTATTGGAGATTAGGGCATAGTGTGAGATTGGATTTGGGCGAATAGGATAAAGACGATATGTTTTTTTTTTCTAACTGTCTATCTTTTATGAACAAACATGTGCCTCGACAGTGGCTCCGTGGAGTAGGGGTGTTGATTTCTATTAAAAAAGATATTTCAACAAAGACATACTAAACACATCTTTTTAACGGGTGAAGGGAATTTCATAGACTAAAGGACGGCATGCTTAGGCCAAATGAATTGATCCAGTAAGGCACAGACAGCCTTTCGTCTGTCTTTTCAAGACAACGTACAGCAGGTTGGTGGGCAAACCCCCAGCATCAGTAAGATCAGACGCTCCTCTCATGTCCATCTCTTTATCTCCTGCCATGGGCCATCAATAGCCGCTCAAGCTGCCCTCCCTACCTTCACACGTTTTGCCGCCGATCTGCATTGAAGCCGCCCCTCGGCGCTCCCCAGAAATATTTCGCGTTCTCTTAAAATGGATCTGTGTCACGCTCCCTGCCACTCTGCCGCTCTGCTCTTACTCTCTCTCCGTACATCACTTTATGAAGATTGCCTCGTCGGCATGGAGTGGCTTCCTAACGCACGCTGTCTCCCCGGATCCCCTGAGCCTGTGGGACGTGTGCATATTTAATATCTGGCGATGGCAGAGGAATATGCCTCTGTTTGATCTCTCAGCCCTGTGGAGGAGCACAGCCACAGACAGACAGACTTTTACCGCAAACAAGCTTTAAAGACGGTAGTAGTCCGTGAGTGAGGAAGTGTGACAGACAGGGAGAAATACAGAATAACAATGCTACAAAATCATTCTCTATTTTTTTTTTACCTACATCAACATTCAAACCCCCACCCCCCATTACAGCTCCCAATGGTGCCTGTATCACCAAGGCATTTAATTTAAATGCAGCGACTGGTATGTGTGTGTGTGTGTGTGTGTGCGTGTGTGTGTTGAGGGATACAAAAGACGTTATAAATCAGAGCCTTTATAGCTGGAAACAGCACATAGGCTTGCAATTTTACAACTGCTATGGTCCAGTGACACAATTTACTCACTTACACAAGCAACAACGCATGGTGTTACTGGTCACATAGTTTGAGTTTAGGGAGGTTGCCTCCGCATGTAGTCAATCCAAAGCCAAAAATGGTCCAGCTAACCCCCAGCTACCTGCTGGGAGATGATGCTCTGGGGATAAGCCTCAACCCTGGCCTCTCTCCCGCTCACACTGTCTGCCATTGCAGCATTACTAGCACATAGTTCATGGTAATGAAGGAGATGTTCAATGTGCTTTTATTAAGCAGCAGGCTGAGCAGCTGGGGCACTGCTCTGCTCTGGTGAGAAGGCCAGGGGATCCCAGCACTCTGCTTTTGTCAGGCGTGCCGGGGAAATTTCCATGCGAAGCGAAGGTGCTGCTTAAGGACTAATTAAGGAAACAGCGCACCACGGCACCCCTGACACATGCACGCGTTTCCCCCATCAGTTTCCTCTCATCTGTCATCCCACTCCCTAGCTCACACACTCGCTCACATCATACATTTTCCACCCCTCCATCTCTCATTCGCTTCTTCTTCTTCTTCTTCTTCTTCTTCTTCTTCTTCTTCTCTCAGCAGCATCACTTGGCCACTGAGGCAGGTTGCCGTGGTAACACATCCCATTGGGCTGGCTACCTTTCCTGTTACCGTAGCAACTGGTTCCCTGCAGAATTTCAAACACGCCACTCGGTCGCGGTCTCTCATTATCTCTCTCTATGTCGCTTTCTTTCTCATTGTTTTACTAGGATAATTTAGTCTCCATATGTTTGGCTCGGTAATATAGGCAACTGAAATCATTTTTGGATTGTTAATAAGCTTTTTTTTTATAAGTAAATAATTCATAATTCTAAGGGCAAATAAGGGAACAATTCCTGAAAGTAAAAAAAGTCACAAAATAATTTTCAATCACAAAAAGAATGTGCGACAACATCACACACACACACACTGTGCGGGAATAAAATGAAAACATATGACCTCTCTTGACAAGGAAGAATCTGTTCCCTAAATGTACAAGACTGAAATCAAACACCAAATTGATACTTGCTACTTCCTGTAATCCATCTTCTGCTTTCAACCATAGGCAACTACTGCTAACAGTGAATCAGAAAAATTACCCAATCTTAACAATGTGTCATATACCCCTTCTGTTCATTTGCCTTAGGGCCCACCCTGGCAACCTGTGTGTTGCATCAGAACAGGCTGTCCCGCCACCTCTCCTTAATCAACTTCACTCCGCTCCTTCCATCCTCGAGTCTGAATCTGCTCTGCTATGATAAAACACACCCACACACATCTACTCATACAAAATAAAACACACATTTTTACGAGTGTATACATGCAAGAGTAAACAGGGAACAGACCGACTCCTCTGAACAGCTCATCAGTCAAAGCAGCTCATCAGTCAAAATGTTAATTCTGCTTGGGACAATAACATAACAACGATAAGTGGTTTGTGACACTTTATGCTCTCAGTATTTTTTGGGAAGAAATCCCTTCAGCTACAGCCTTACTGAAAAAAAGAAAAAAGAAATTGTATATCTTTAAACGTTCCAATAAGGGACCGCTTTTTACATTTACGCTGAGGATCGAATAAAGAGCAGCATCTCCAATATCACTAGATGGAAGAGTAACCCTGGGGGGAGAAAGGTTTTAGACAATGCCAGGATGGCATGTCCTGTCATGTCTGGCCCCAGTGAGTATCATTTCAGAGTCTGGTGAGATAACGCGTGTCGTGACGGTAGTGGAGTCTGCTGTTCTGTGCTCCAGAATCACTCAGTAGATTAAATATTAGTATTATCTCTTTTCCTCGGGCCGTGATGTCCCTATAGACTGTCCGATTAGGCAGAGAATGGTTTAATCATTCAGACAATCTGTAAAAGGACCCCTTTGCTGGAGCCTGGAGCAACCATTTACGCTTTATCCTTTAATAAAAAAAAAATTTAATCCAGTGCTAGACCCAATGTGAAATATCCAATTTGTCAGCGAATTTCACATGAATATTGGCTGATAGGAGACTGCACTTGGCCTTGGACCGTGTTGTCACCCCGGGCCATGAGAATAATGAAATACTGAGCTGTCAGTTCCTCCCCACACTCTCATATTTCTGTCTAATTCTGTGTCTGATTTTAAAGTACCACAACGGCCTCTGAGTCTAGTCATAATCTGTTGCTGTTTATCACCCCTGTCTGGCCACCTGGCTATTATGCATGCGAGACAAGCAGGAGTCTAATATCAGCAATAGTGCGGTCTGGGTACTGCTTTGTCTGCTTGTGTTTACGTGGCTGCTGTAGGTTTCAGTGAAACGTAACACTGCCTATCGATGCTGAGATTTATGCTGTTGTAAAATATATTTCCAGTGAGAGGTACAGTATGAGTGATCAATGGGTTAATCTTGCAAAACCTTTGCTTGACTACAAGAGGCACTGCGAGCGACCAATGGACAAGCATGGAGACAGATTACACAGTCTTCCCAGTAAAAATAGAAAGACGGAAAGTGAATTAGAGAAAGAAAGAGCAGGGGGCTAGAAAGCTAGAGAAAATAGGGCGGACGGGAAGATTAATATTTCACGAGCAAACAAAGTGTAGATGAACAAAAAAACAAACAAGAAAATATGACATATTGGATCCACTGAAAGAGGGCAAAGCAAATGGGTGAGAGAATGTATTGCAGACGCGACAAAGAGGGGCAGGGAGTGTCTAGAGGGCTGAGGCTGAGGAGGACAAAGGAAAGGCAAGCTGGGAAGGCAATTGTACCGGGATAGGGAGTGGAGAGTGGTGGCGAATTGGTCTGGGGAAGAAGGATGAGCCTAGAAAAGGTATGCGTCAATAGAAGCACATCGAGGCCAGGGAGGAGAGCCTGCAAGGGCTGGGGTCGTAGCTGGGGATGAGTGCGTGACAAGAGTGCCTGAGCCCAGCCGGCAAGCGAGAGCCTGGACCTTTCCAAAGCCGTCAATAATTAATGCACTTGCTGCAGTGTGCCATCTTTATAAAGCAGTCGATGTGTGGCAAGCTTTGTGTGTGTGTGTGAGTGTTGGTTTCGCATTTGTACTTGTCAGAATTTTATCACGGTGCATTTATATTCATGTGTGTGTGCGAAAGAGGTAAATGAGCCAGTGGTTAGCCTGCTGAATACCAGTAACTCCCACAGCTACCAGCTGGAGGATTTGAAGCCACCACTGGGCCATGATGGGGGAGGGATGGCAGAGCACAGGACACTGACAACAATCCAGCTTAATCCCTGTAAGACGTCCCCCAAGCCGCCGGTGTAATTGGTAACGCTGCTGTGAGCAGCCTCACTTGACCCTGTGACAGACCCACACCCGTCTCAGCCCTGTCTCCAGCTTTGCAGCCAGACCCATTATGGAAATGCTGCTGCAGCTCTGCATCCATCTTTCTCTGTGTGATACATTAAGGCCTGCATGAATGTAAGTTGGTATGACCGCGGGCTGATTACTCCGTCCCAAGTGCTCTGCTCGCCTCCTTGTGTCCTCCTCCTCTTACTCTGAGGCTACCTGTTAATGCATCTACGTGACAGAGATGGATCTTCCTGCTTTTCCAGGCACCTGGGCCAACGAACCAAAGGCCTTGTTTTCTCCTCAGCAGCCACACCGTGCGAGCTCTCCACTTCAAGACTCCCAATTATTTCTCCATGCTCCCTCTCCCTCTCCCTTCTTTACCCTACACTCTCTCCCCCTGCAACCCCACCGCGACACCCCTCCTCAGCATCCTGCTATCATTTTCCATGCTCTCTCCTTGTCCTCCCAAACATTGGCCGACAAATGTTATCACCAGACTGCAGATGTTTTCCGGGCGGCTCTTCTGAAACCTCCTGCTGGCACTGGCAGGGCTCGCTCTGCTCGCCTTGGCTTTAAACTTTCTACAGAAATACAGCTCATTAGGCTTACTGAGCTGGTCATGTGGGATATGGAGACCTCGGTGCGCAATGATATCTCGGCCCTGCCAGCCTTCAGACAGGAGCCGTGCTGGACCTCATAGGGCAATGGCTATTTCCAAGTCACTCTCACTGATACCGGTCTATTCCTACACACACGCACGCGCACACTCACACACACACACACACACACACTTTGCCCTTTAAAAGGCTTCCTAGTAGCCTCTGTGAAGCTTTAGACTCTCACTGATCGACCATTTAATATGCTTGATAGACCTCTGCAATGCATTATACAGCTAGTGCTAGCTCCATGGTGGTCCTTGCAGTCATAGCCCAGAGCACTCGTCAAATTGTTCATGAAATGTCTCTTATTTAGCAGTCACCTCTGTGAATGACTTGATTGCAGAGCACTGTTTACAAGCCTCCTTTCATCCTGTAGCTTTCTGTGTGCACATGGCTCTACACAATGACTGTGCAGGATTCAATCCAGCTCTGTGTGCTCACTTCAAACGCTTGAAAAGGAAGCAGGATACAGAGCAGGGAGAAACGATGTGATACAATAAAATGGTACATTTAATACCCGCTGGCACATACATATGCTAGAGCATTGCAAGCGCACGGAAAACCATTAGCGAAACACGATTATCTCCAGGCTTTGAAATTAATTAAGTGAGGGGCAGAGAGAGAAAGAGAGAGAGAGAGAGAGGGGAGGGATAATGAGCGAGGGAGAGTAAATGGAGGTCTGATTTAAGAGGGGTGGAGGTCTGTGATATTTTCTGTTCCAACACCATGTCTGAAAACGTGGAGAGAGAACCAAGCTCAGTCATTATGAGACTCAACATTGCTCTTTATCTGTCTCCATCCTTTCTAAATGTGTCAGCTTTCCCTTCTGTTTTCTACCCGCGCCAGCTAGTCTCCCTCGCTGTCTCCCTTCCCTTGCTGTCTGATTTGCTAGAGAGTGCATTTATGAGGGTCCACTGTACCACCACAGACGAGGAGCTTGTGCAGCCTTGCAGTATTGGAGTAGCTCATACTGCAGTCATTTATATTGCCAAACACAGAGGTGTAAGACCAAAGCTTTTCCTTCAGAGCATACTGTAAAAAAAAATATTGGCAGGTCAACTGGTTTGAGTACTAGCTTGCTGCTGTTATTTGACTTCCCAAATGTTGAATTTCATTTGATTTCAGCAGTACAGTCATTTGCTTTTTTTATCTAAAGGTTTCCCACCAACTTTAGCGGTTATCATCCCTCTGCAATATATTTCCGTTCATTACCAACTGTCATCCCACACACGGTGTCTAAAAGAATCACTTTTGCTCTTTTCTTCCACACCAAAGTGTTCAGACTCGGGTGCCTGCCGTAGCCAAGCTGCTGATGTTCGGATTCATTACCGCCACTTTTTAATATGACCTTTCACTGTGTGAGTCAAGATACACACCCAGCAATTGTCCAGAAATTTGAACTATTCCAGGCTGTCAATTAGCTAAATGCTTTCAATACAGAGAATGGCGAGGGCCATTAAATCTAAGGTAGCGGGGTAATATGCCATTACTCTACATGACAAACTGGCTGCATAGGAACGTGTTAGATTCAGCTTTATACTAAGTTTTATGAAAAAGAGTGTGCCTGCAAAAGAACCTCAGTGATATACTGTTGGGGCCTTCAACAATCAAATTTGAAACAAACTACGGTTTATGAATAGAAATTTATAGTTAATAAGCAATCCATTGTATATGCTGATTCAGGTTGTTCATCTTTCCACACACACATTTTATAACATGGTCGGTGGTAAATCAGACTGATGAATATAACTTAATGACTGAAACTATTTCGTAATAGTTGTTGTGGAAACGTCTACGTTTCATTGACCTCTCAAGGCGCTATTTACAGTGGTTTTTATTAGGGCTTTGAAGTAGCGGTGTTTGTAGCCAATCAAATTGGGATCTCACAGACCTCTAGTGAAGAAGCCCACACAGTTCAAATTGACTTGAATTTACCTATTACCTTAGTAACACACTTAAAGTGGTTAAAAGAGGTCAATGTGGCATATTAAGTCTGAAACACCATATATGTGTACAGCTTAGTAGAATCAATGTTGCCCGCTGTTGCGTGTGGTAGTAAGATACTACTACACTACACCCTGAACGTAATACAGCAAAAATGCAACGCTTGTTATCAATGGGGATACCTGATCACACATATTAAAGTATTAAACATGTTTGGCCCCTGAATTATACAAAATAACTTAAACATTACAATCTCCATAAATAATATTAACAACAGTGGAAGGAATGGTAAATACACAGAAGAAAATAGACCATTTTATGAGGCCTAATAGCAAAGCAATCCAGACAGCAAGGCAGCCCCTTAATCTCCAGCATAAACCTTCATGTGCAGGTCTCCTTGTGTGAGGCTAAACCCTGCTCCTTGGCGTAATGGTAATCCGGCTAAGGCTCTTACAGGGAGGAATTATTGTAAATGAAAAGAGACATTTATTACATATAACCACAGACATTCTGTAGAAGGTGGCTAATAGGTAAACATCTAGCTAATCTTTTTAGCTGACACATTGGGGAAGGATATTTTCAGCACCAAATAACTAATTAGATTGTATGCATTGATATAATCTATGTAGAGTTTTGACTCCACTGTGTGTCAAATCACTTTGCAATTCAAATGGCAGAATCTGTGAATTCAATCCAAAATATATTACATGAAGTGAATACAGAGCACTGACTTTAATTATTAACTATTTGTTATTTAACATGTGCACAATAATTCATCCACAGCAAATACTGTAAACATTTATCTTACCTAAGACAATGCTCTCCTCAGACTTGGACAAAACAAACCTACTGTACGCAAATAATGGTGGGGTTGTCTGTATGAAGTAGCTTTAATTATAAGTATCTTCTCTATTTTTCATTGTTGTTAGGCTAAATCACACCCACTTCCTTTGTCCATTGGCATTCAAGAGATAACTCATTAACATATTCACTACACAATATAGGTGACACTATGGTAAAAAAAAAAAAAAAACATTATTGAGAAATGAACAAGCGTTTATTATACCTACACAAGTACAAAATATGACCACTGCCAAATTAATTGTGTAAACTGCCAAGGCCTGTATTGGCTACTTTTGGAGTGTTAGTGTGCAGCGTGCATGGAAGAATCGGTGTAAAGTAAAGTACTGCCAACTACTCTCAATTTTCAGGTGGAAGTATGCTTGACCAGCACTTCCAGTTGGTTCCCCATGACTCACTTACCTCAACCTGGGCATGGCTAACATGCTCTGTCCCTACCTCTAGAGCCTGCTAGCTCTCAATTTATATGAGCCTATGAAAACTTTGCATCAGTGCTCCAAATCTGGAGGGCACCTCTTTTGTACGAGCACAGTATACGGTTTGAATAATACTGTCAAATATTACTGACCATGATGAATCAGGATATACTGTAAGACAGACAATGTTTATGAATTATGTTCAAGAAACCTTATGTCATCGAATTGCCAATAATAAATAAATAATAACCAAAACCCAATGGTCGCAATTCATTCATCAAATAAAGCATGAAGTCATGTATGTTGGACCAAAATGTAGTTATGACAGTTAGCTTAGTATTTTGACCAGAAACGTCTGCCATTCAATATGGAAACCCCAAAGAGGGAAAGATGATGCAAATCAGTGCACAGGTGAAGCTCATCAACCAGTGAGTGTACAGTCAGTGTTGATGGCCCTGGTGGGAGGCTGGAGTGACTGATGTGTCCATTGATCTGTCCCCTCAACAGTCTGTCACCAGTTCCTTAACTACAGCCCACTGATGGAGAGATCCCATGGGGACGAACCCATAAAGATCATTTACATCATTTCAACCAACAAATTCATTGAAGGAGTTTGGTTGCATTGAGAAGCATAACTAATCTTTCACCGAACTCCCTTGATGAACAAGACACTGGTGTAACACATTCAAAAAGGTTGAAAGTTAGTCAGATTTATATTGGTATTGTTTGTGCAAACTGGATTTTATGGTATTACATTATTATTTTTAAATGTAAGTCAGGCATGTATTGAAAAATGGTAGGCATATGCAGCACATCGGGCCTGCTTGTTTAATTGTCCATGAGCTATTCTGTCTTTTTAATGTATCCTTATCTTGTATATAACACAGTAAGTCCAGAAGTATGGCTTATCAACGGGAAAATGAAAAGCTGGTACAAAGCCCTGAAGCTTTGCATTCATGTATTACATTAAATTGCATATTCTTTTTGTTAAGATCTATACATTAACTCATCCGTAGAAACGCATGTCTGTCTTTTGCCCTGTCACCTTTACTAAAGACTACTAAACACTGAAACTGTCAAAGAAAATGTGATCTATTTTTTTGAGAAAGAGTCACAATGGTACACATTACCATGTTTTAATTTTGTTCTTAGCTGCTGCTGTGCTACTAAATGTAATGCTGCTATATTGGCATAATGGCTTAGGCCTGTTCAGACCGTATTAAGGCCCCCTCCAATGCCCCGAAGGAAGCATAAAGAGTTATTTCTTGAAGCTACTTACATTTACCAGTCGGCCTCAAACATGACATTTTAGTCTACGTAATGTACCATTACTCTTGTTGACATGTACTTTATCAAGTGACAGTGCTTGCGCATACATTAACAAATTAAATCTGTCCGAGATAACATAGCACGTCAGCAAAAATGCATAGACATAATTTGTATTGCAAGACATTCCTGATATCGATATGAAAATTTGCAGTAAAATTATCAGCACACACATTGCCGCACAGTAGATAAATATGTCAGCAATGATTATCTTGCAAAATAGATTTTTCTATTGGACTTACCTCGACGTTTTCCCAAACGCTATGGCACAATATAGCCATAAATATGGGTAAAACGGTGACTCCCATTTTCACTCTCTCCTTTAAGGCTCTTGATGATAACAGTTTTTTTTTGATATAAATCAAATCCAAAAATGTTCTATAGTTTCATCAGCTAGAGCGGTGCACACTGCTTTTGTCGGTGCTTGCCTCCAATATCTCCTGAGACTGTGTGCACTTGATCTGCCTATGGTCTCTCCAATGAAAGCTCCGGCTAATATATGGATGCAGGCACACCGAAAACGCCAAGCCCTTTTTTAGAACGCCCCATCTGCAGGCATGTATTATGGACTAGCTCATGGCTTATTTCAAAACTGCATTGGTAAAGAGAGACATCTAGTGGAGATGCACATGGACAGACGTTGTTTGTTTTGTTATTTTTCTCGTGCGTCACAAACTCAATGTCTGACGTAAAGAGAAGTGTAAAAAATGTTCATGCGGTGCGGAAATAGCCTAATGTTTGCGTGCGGACAATCGGGCGAACAGCATATAGCCTTAGGCCATCAATAAATTAATACTCGGAAGATTAGACCTACTCGTTTTCAATAAACTTTGAAATTTTGTTTTGTAATACATTGCATTCAGCAGATATTAAACGTATGCGATTATTGGCATACATCAGCGTTTGACACACATGCACTTAATATCCCGCTATAGAAATTGGGAGCCCATGTCAACATGTGTAAGCCAAATACAGAACATGATGATTTAATGTATCCCTGCGGACAATTACCGTACAACTTAAAAACTTTGTTAAGACAGTGAACTCTTTCTCTGTTGAATTCAGTCAAATGGGCCAGTATTTTCTATTTAAAGTTTTATTTCATTTGCGCACACCAAATCCTGAATTAAAAAACAAACAAAACAAAAAAAACACAACAATGTAAATCACGAGTTCGTCACTAGAGGGCACAAACGGTGAACAGCTTTACCTCCACCAACTACAAATGTTATCTTGGTTAAACTCAGATAGTTTCGCTTGTCAAACAGAATGTGATCTCACGTGATCCAGTTATTCCAACCAGACCCTTTGCTTTTTATGCGGAGATCTGAGAACTGATGTCCAATCTCTTCATACTGTCATATTTTATTTATTTTTTAGTCCTCCCATATTCCCCTTCAAAACACAAAACAAAATATCATATCCAAATATCAAAGTGACGACGTAGTGATCACATAGTTGAAATTCCATCAATAACGCTCACCTGACGAAGTAGCCCACTCTCACCAGGTATGGGCGTGCCTTATCCGACATAATAAGGGCAGGTTAAATTGTTGTTCCGGAACTTTAAGACGCCCGGACAGCAAGAGTACGCGGATGTTTTAGGATTTCAACCAATGGATCACTATCTATGAACTAAATATACGATCTTTACCTAAGCGACTTCCAACTTAGGCCCATGCATACTGACTAACACCCTAAAGAGATTGGAAATCCAGTAGGTTAGGTTAATTCTCAATATAAAACATGAGTTCTGCAAGATATGATAACGAGGTAAGGATTTGTTTTACAAAAATGTAAGCTTAGTCCAAAACATATCAAACACATATTTCCTGAACTTCACAATAGTAGTTATATAGAAAATGTATATTGAATTCAACAGTTTTCTTGATTATTATGCGATTTTGGAAAAAGTCAGATTTAACTTTGGACTACTAAATGCAAAACCTATGAAATGACGTCGCCTCATATGATTTAGATTGTGGGTGTACAGAAAGTGCGCACTATACACAAATGGAGTGAGTTTTATCATCATGAACTGACATTCACTTGTAAAAAAAAAGGCAATTATTTGCTCAGTGGTAGCCTAATTTATTAGTTGCCCTCCATGCCGATTTATATAGCAGAGCATCCTTCCATCCTTTCACATGACATTGGCCTGGTCCTAAATGTTTTAACACAAATCTGCTAAACATTTCTGAATATTACTATGAGTCTTTAAACGTCCTTGAATGGATGATTACTCTGGGATAGGTTTCAAACCTAACAGTGGGCATACTATGGAGAGAGATAGTTTAATGGGTTACTGCACATTGGTCTGGTGCCCTCTTTCTACTCAGGCAGGCAGGCTACCAAAGTATTCTGACACCAGTGAATTTTATGCTTGTCCTGACTTGATACCCTCTTCTTTGAGCCCATCAAGTATAAGGCAAGATTAGACAATATAAAGTCAGTTGTTGAAAAATACAGACAGGAAAGGGGTAGGTTCTTGTTTCCTTAAATTTTTTTTTCCTGTTATGTATTTCTATTATTTCTATTATGAAATTGAGTGGTTATAAGCCTAAGTTAAAGGGACATTCATGCACGTTTTCAATAGCCATGTTGATTAAGTGCATGTACATAAATAGGTTGAGATTACCATCTGTTCTTTTTTTGTGTCTTTGTAGATTGTTGTCTTTCCGAAACGAAACAGTTGACTTAAGGGAAACCAAGACAACTTAACCTGCTCAGTATTCTTATAGATAGCCTAGTGTGGCACTCTTTTCTACGTTGGTGATGTAACCCTATGTTGACAATAGCAGATCCCGGTGACTCTTATTTGGACTGGTTGGGTTGGTTTGGTACCTGGTTTGTTGAATCCTGAACGTTTAAAACATGAATGTGTTTAGTATCAAAACTAGTTCAGATCCCTTTAAAATAGAAAGGCGTGATAAATTGCTAAACCCCTATGAATAGCCTAATAGATTTTCAAAGTAGACTAAGGCTTTCCAATGGCGTAATGTTTTATGTTGATAGTTTTTCAACCTAAAGTCTTGCTCTGACCACGCCTTGATCACATTTTTGTGTGGAATGCAAGCTGAGACAAACCCTGACAAAAGGGAAGCTACAGTGTGCAGGTACCTGTGTCATTACCTGAGTCTTTTTTTCCGTTGTTGTGCTATTATTCATACAGTATGTTAGGTGCCCATATCACATGTTCACAAGGATATCCTCTTGATTGTTTAGAGAGTCCCCCCTTTAAGTGTATAAAAAACTTCTCAGTGCTGCCCCTGTAAGAATAGTTTTTAATTTACGTTCTACTTGTGTAGTCTTGCCCCACTACCACTAGTAGAGAGGCATCAGCTAAATACTCAAATGCTTAAGTTAGCTTAGCATATTTTTCAGCACAGCAATACCTTTTAGCATTCGGACCACCTTTTCCATGTGTCTCTTGTCCATGGTACCTGTGGTTAATTTAACCCTACTTCTTCCTCTGCATTGTATTATGGGGAAGCTTTTGATATTGTGAAAAAGAGGAAATCATCCAAATCATGTTTATAAAATGTACAATTTTGTCACTGATTTCAGTGGTGCACATTTGGCCCCCAAAATAAGCTCTAGTTTTGGTTATGTCCAAGGTCAATGCTAGGTGTTATGATAGTGTCAGCTGTCAGCATGTTCTTTCCTGTTCTTTTCTCAGGGAAGTGTTGGTATTGTTAAGGGGGACAGGGGTCCAATGGACTAGAAGTTGATGGACAGAAGGGTTCAGCTGAGGGGAATGCATCTTTGGCTCCCTGAGCTCAGAGGGACCTCTGTTCTTTCTGCTCTGTCTGCAATGGAGTGTGTTGTTCAGGGTCAAGGTGAACTGTAAGGGGACACCCACAATGTATGGAACACATGGATGCTGTGCCAATGTTATCTGTTAGGCTCACTCCTGTAACGCAAGTTTCACTACTGCACACACAGGCATTCCTCTCATAATGTGGTTTGCCACAAGGAATGTTAAGAAAGTAAATATAAATACACCTTACATGTTTGAAAAAAAACATTTAAACTATTTAACTAATATTATGAGAATATTCCATGTGTTCCTATTTGAGAGACAGACATATTTTAAATTCCGTGATGTGGCAACACTTTTTTTTTAACAGAAAAGAAAGCACCGCTCTGCTCTCCAAATTAAGTCTTGCATGGACTGGTAATGGCTATCAATTTGAGAAAAGTTGCTGGCTTAAGAGGATTGGCAGGGTCACATGATGTCAGTTTTTTTCCTCTAGCAATTATTTCACTATTGATGCATTCCCTTGTTACGTGGAGCAATTAGATTGGGTGTTTATTTTGGGAAGTCCATCTGTTCTCATCTGTCACTCTTATTTTTCTTTGTTTTGTCTTGTTTTTCGCTCTAGCTCATTACATCATTGTTCAACTAACTAACTTGCGTTGTTTGGGCCCAACGCTTTTATTGTTGGGGTCCTATTCTGCTGTTGAATATGTAGCATACTACAATTGGATTGAAAGTGATATTTTCTGCTCAAAGAAAGTGTTCACAAATGTATATAGCTGGAATAAAGACTGCACACATGATAATAATAATAAAAATACCCTTATAGCACTTTTATTATCAGTGTTAAAGTTGCTTTTACAACGATTGATAAATGATCGTACAAGTTTTGTGATTATTAATGGCAGTTAAGCGATTAACAGTTTCCAGCCCTTAGCCATACTTTAGATTTCAGTTGGTGGCCTACTTGCTGAACTGGATAGTCCATGCAAAGTAGCATGGTCCCATCTTTTTTCTCCGACCTGCAAAAGTCACACCCCTATTTGTACACTTCGCTTACAGTTTTTCTTCCCATTGACAAACTGTGCTTTTGCAACATTCACAGTTTTGATTGTAGGAAAGTTGTTTTTCTTAATCTTTATAGACATTTCACACTGTATTTATTGTGTTGCTGTTTGCACTGCGTTTCACACCATTTCCTTTTCGATTAAAGCACACCGCTGGGCTGTTATTTTTTAAACATGCCCTGCACTTTTAAAAAATTGATAGAACAGGAGCATATTGATATTTCTGTGAGCAGATGGAGGATATGACAAAGAGCATGTAATGGTTTTATTTGACTATGATCTGAGTGACTGATAGACAGAGACCCTCCAGCTCTGGCTGACCCTGTCCATAATGATTCCCTTAATTCTGGTCCATGATTACTGTTCCAAATTCCAATTAGGAAGCATGTGTAGGAGCTAGAACAGGGTAAGAATAGGCCTTAATTACGATGAGTTATCATCCGGACTCTTGTAATTCAGGCCCCATCTTAAGGGGCTGCACGCCTGACAAATTGATTTAATACCAAAGTGATTCCCCATCCCTAATGATAGTGGGGCTGCTCTTCTCATGGGCCACATGCACACAGGCAATTGAGCGCAGTGATTAACAACTGCCCTTTAATCGCTCTCTCCAAGTCCGCCTGCTGGAGGAAAAACTTAGACGCACACAGGTCTCAAAGCTCTTCCTATAGATCTGCAGCAGCGACTGTATGCCTGAGGCATCCCTGAGCTCTTTCACCAGAAGAGTGTTTATGCACTCTATTTAACTGTGTATGAACTACACTCTTGAAACAAAACAGGTTGTGCCAGTTCTGGCGACACTCAAAGGTAGCTTGTTCTTACAAGATGCCGTTGATTTAGTTTCCTTGGAAATAGTTCCTGATAACATTAGTTAACATAGCATTTGGAACGATCTAGGGCAATGGCCTTATATATTTGTTATTCATACATTACGGTTAGAACATATATCCTCTGCTCATCTTAATACGATCAAGCAGAGCTATTGTTTGCTTTCCTCCTCTTTCCCTACAGTAGTTTGAGTAAGTTATGTACTGACACATCTTCCCTGTGCTTAACCAAAACACCCCCTAAACATGATGCCATTGATGGTCACATTAAATCTTTTTCGGTTTTGCTAGATTCCTGCAATGGACACAGCCCAAGGACGTTTTGCAATGACTTCAGCAATTACTCAGTCTGGTCCCATTACATGCCTATTGATATTTTGTGTTTATTGTTCTGTACCACCCTAATGGTTACTTACTGTTGTTTCATCACAATTCAGCATGGACCTGCACATGTGCTAAAATGGAGCTGCCTGCTTGAAGTTATACTGGCATTTAGAATATTGTACTTTATGTTTCACAGATCATTAACACATATGTCTCCAGATTCTGCAACTCACAAGTTTCACAAGGCCCCATCGTTCCTCGCGCCTTACTGTTGTCACTGTAGCGGTTTCCTTTTATAAGGCCACGTTCTAAAAATAATTAAACAACTCTCTCCTCCCTGTCAACCGCAAGAACCGAGTGTCCCGCAAAATGGATGGACTTATTAACTCTCTGTCTCTCCTCATTGTCATTTTCTCTGTTACCAGGGCCGTAACGGGCGGCACGAGCAGGTCACCTTCATAACAAATGAGGAAAAGATGCCATCAAAGAGGAAAACTGGAGTTGCAGTGGGAGTCATCGTGGCTCTTCTAGTTTTGGCCGCCGTAGCCGGCTTCCTGATTTGGATGTTTGTTTGTGAGTACCGTTGTAAAAGATCCTCGTCCCTAATGAATAATATAGAGCAGCCTTTTGCTAGGCTCAGGGTCCCAGTGGCCAATTGAGCATACAAAATCCTGCTTGTAGCCAAATGAACATTCTCTTGTGGTTGAGTGATTATATAAAACACTAAAAAAAAGATTGCCTCATGCAGGCTTGGATGTTCTCCAGACCATTTTCGCTGGAGATTCATTTTGCTGAATAAGAATGAATGTGTTTTATTTATTTATCTCCTTTGGAGTATGTTCAATCCTTTGGGATGGTCTGTTTAGTCATAGTGCCAGCGATTGCTGCCAGGAAAGCCAAGCCATCAGAGGCTGCTAAGTGAAACATTTACTGTTTACTTTGAAGGCAGTCTTTTTTATATAAAAAGCTAAAGGTTATGCCATTTTTTAAAATTTTGTTATGACTTTAATAATGCAGTAAAATGAAGTTCCACAGACTTGACTGTGCTGCCTTCTTGTCAAATCTTAATTTCGAGCAGGATCAGAGAGGCTTCTCAGACTAGTAAATAACTTCATAAAAAAGCTTGGTGCGGTTTAATTGTTTAATCCCCAACTAAGAGCACGTGTTGGCGTGCTTGAAGTACTTTTATCTCGTGAAACAAATGCCTTGACGTTGCTCAAATGTCTTCCCTCTATCTTCACAGTCAAAAAGACAGAACCTCCGTCCACTCTCAGTGAGAAGTATATGCCTGCTCAGCGGTTGTACAGTGGGCACATGAAGCTGGCGAGTTTGCAGTACGACCAGAGTTGGGAAAACACTGAAAGCAAGCAGTTCAGTGATCTAGCTGATGATCTGGAGGGCATTGTAAGTATGTCTCTAGTCCGTTATGGTGTTATATACAAATAAAATGTAAGTCACAATATTGTTTGTGGTGGTTCATCACGCAGCTACCTTTATGTTTACTTATTAGCATTTTGTTTTCTCTATGATGTTTAAAATCATGATTAGTGGTTCAGGTGCTCCCTGGCAGAGATGCATGTTGTCTCGGCCCCTCTGGGTTTGTTGTATCTGCTGTTTGGCAAGGTGGAAATGATTCTTTTACATGTTTCTCCTGGTGCTAACAAATTGCTAACGGCATATTTGTGTGGGCGGAATAGAACAGAGAGCATCATCTCAGTCATTCCCCTCAGCTGCCTTTTCTTTCATGGAAGGTAATGGAGACGTTTGTAAAATCCCTTGGGAATCTGCTGGTGTCAGACTGGTTGGTTAGCTTAGAACCCCGTCAGTAATATACTTTGCTACAAACATTTCAAGTGTTAGGTGTGTATGAGCATTGAGTTGGTATGACTGGAATATTAGATAAGACCCACTTTCCTGTAACACGTAGTTAAGATCACCTCACAGTTAATAGTGGTCTCTACATGATATCGTTTTCATAGACTTGGGAAAAACCTGTGGGATTGCATTTTACAGTTTTTGTAAGAAAAATTGTTTGAAAATGTGCTTTGTAAATGAGTAATTTAGAAACCAATGCATTTGTTAATCTTCTCTATACTGCAGGTTATTTATTTTCCAGAGCTCAGAGTTCAGTTTCTACTTACATCTTTTTACCTTTTTTGAGCTGCAGAGAATTCCTACTCGACTTTCTCTGTAATAATGCCTATTGTTCTATTGCTATTTAATAGTCAGTTTCATTATTTTTTATTGAGACGTCAATGCTGTTCTGACTGGTAACTAATTAATACATCTCTGTTCAAGCTAGCAGACTACAGTACGTCTGATGGGCAGTATAAACAGTAGCAACAGATTACTTTTATTGGCTGGGTGAAGTTAATGTGTACCTGCGAGACTTCAGGCAAACTCAGTTTTTCATATGTAATATTTCCTGTTCACCTCATAGTTACAGTTTCTTTTTTCCTTTTTTTATTTATTTTTTTTACAGCTGGACACCATATACAAGAAAGATGAATTCTTCTCCCAGTACTACACCAAATCTGTGGTCACTGCATTCAGGTACAATAGAAGCACATGTCTCTTATCTATCGTGTGGTGTTTGACAAATAGTACATGGTACATTTAGTAAAAGCTTGTTACTGCATATTACCAAAAACCAATACAACGTAGAAAACTAGAGCTACAGAGTTCTCCGCCCTTCTTCTCTTCCCCACTCTTCTCTAGTGAGGGTGTCTCTGCCTTCTACTGGACCCAGTTTGACATTCCAACCAACGACCTCGTCATCCTGCCAGAGTTCAGTGAGGAGCGCGTGTTGAAGGTGCTGTGGAACAAGATACGAGAGACAGGCACGCGAAGCCAGCAGGAGATCAAGGTCATTAAAGTCACCGCCTCAGGTCAGTACAAGCACTGGGACCAAGGGTTTCAACAGGAGGGGGGAAGGAGGTGGTCGTTTACTGGCAGGCAAAGGTGAAGAGCGATGTAAGTAATCCTCTGATTAAGGTAATCTCCCATAAGCATTTGTACTCTGCTTCATGTCAGTTAGGGGTCTGGCAGGAGCTGTGTCTTTGACATACGCTAATAAGATGAGAGCGAAATAAGGCAGGCTTCTCTGCTTGGGCCGCATGTGAGATTGGACATTTTATGTGGTTTGGGTTCTCTAATGACGTTAGCTGGCCTCCAAGCCTGGCCTGCAGCATGTTGCACAAAACATCCTTTGTACTTCTGTCTTCCCCACATTCACGTTGCATTTGTCCATGTCCCGGCCACCAGTCAAGAGCTGATCCGTTGACTGTAGTCTTGGGCTATTTGAAAATGACTTATGTCGATGATTTAGTTGGACAAAGATGTATAGGCTGCTCCTGTGTAGGACAAGGGGAGAGTAGTTTCACGCCGAAGGCGGCTCCCCTTTACATCCAGAGAATAGAACCGAAAAAGCACTACCCAAACATTTGAGGCCCATGCATCACATTCGATTAGCCTCTTTTAGTTTATTTGGCACTTTCTTACCCGCCCTCTGTTTCCCTTGTCGATCCTCCCCTCCCCCCTCCTCTTCCTACCTTCCTTTCCTCCACAGAAACAGACCCTCGAATGGCCCGGAATCCCAGAGCCAGTGAGTAGAGCGTGTCCCGTTTCAATCACTCGCCACTGTAATTTTCCAGTTGGATAGATGCTCACTCTGCTGCCAGTCAGTAACAAATGCCTAGCTTGCCTGATGCGTGTGCTGCCCCAGTGCAGGAGAGATGGGGATGCTGCTGGGTCTGTCTTCCCTTCTCTCTTTGACTCGGTGTTGTTGACACAGAACCCACATATCCACGTGCACAAGTGCTGTATGCTTTATGCACACATATGTATTCCATTCGACAGTCTATACTGAATCCATGAAGTGGCATGACATGCTCTGAGGCAGATATGGAGACATACTGTATATATATATATA